>JALPCC010000140.1:0-14839 GCA_026538405.1 Cryptococcus sp. GC_Crypt_2
TTGATCGGCGTTCTCTTTCGATCGTGCGGTATTGGATCAGAGGTCAAGGCTGAGGGTGAGGGTAAGTATGGTGATGCGATGATAGAATGGGAGTTTGGATGTGGGAGCAGCTGCCTGGTGAAGAGAGTGATCTGAAGGGTAGGGAAGCTAAACACGAACCAGGAAGGAGCAAAAAGATCCATGATCAGTGAGGATTAGGTAGTATCCCTCGACGACGCAATCTTTTCAAGCTGACACCGATAAGAGTTACATAGTAAACACAACAGTTACGAACACTAAAGACCCTAATAGTCAGCTTCGCTTTAACCACATACAAGGCCAAGAAGGTTGCGTATCAGATTGTCCGTTTAGAGCAGTGGCTTAATCTTCACTTTCCTCCGAAACTCCATGACGGTAATCGGAGGAAAGTCGGGATTAAACCCTGGGTCAAGAGGTGCCAATGGGGCTTTCGCCACTCTTCATATAACGCTAAGGAGGATGGATGGGATGGGGTGGACTTACTGTTTATATATGTATATAGTACGGGGGGAAGAGAAGCATGAGTATAGTAAAGAGAAGTTTTGGTTAACGAAGAGAACTAGCAAGGCAAGGTGGGTTGTCAATTGACACGTCATCCACGGCTTACGTAAAAGGATACTCGGATCCGGTGGCAATGGTAATGACATAGCGAGTACAGATATTTCGAGTGGGATCCATCAGTCATCATACATCTACAGTTGGGGGCTTGGGTGATCGCTGGTTTAGTAAGTATAGTATAAGTCAGTCAGCAGTATCGTTACACTCCTTTCATCGATTTCGGAACGCAAAAGCAAGAGGATAGAACTTAGAAAGAACATTACAGCATCAACAATCAATAATTATTTAATCGAAATATCTTCGAACGATTTTTAGCATCACCAAGCACAGTACATACGAGATTCAAGATGGCCGATACACTCCCACCACCACCAGCAACGCCAGCAGGTCCTTCTCGCTCTACACAACCGCCAGGACCCCCTCAACCTGGTGATGGAGCTTATTTACGATATCAACAATCTCAATCCCAAAGTCAAGGGATTCAAAGGGGAAGAGGGAGGGGCTTTGGACCTGGTCCGGGACATAGAGGTCGGGGGAGTGGAAGAGGAAGGGGAGGGATGAATGGGGGACACGGGCATTTGAATGGGAATGGGACTGCGAATGGACAGGCTGGGCCTTCTCGTCAAGCCCCGCCTCATCTGAATGGGCATGGGGATAATTTACCGCATCGACCTCAAGCCCCTGAGAGCATGCATGGTCTATCTGAGGCTGCTCCGCATTTGGGCAACTCGACTAGGCAGGATACTAGCGGGAGGAATGGTCGATCCACCGAGAGAGGTGCAAGGGGGAAGGGAAGGGGCAAAGGTAATGGCACTGGACCATTAGAAGTATCGCCCATCGCAACGAGCACCACTACCATCGCTACAACCTTGACCCCGACGAACACGACTCTAGACGCAGCCGCACCTTCTT
This sequence comes from Cryptococcus sp. GC_Crypt_2, assembly GCA_026538405.1. Lineage (NCBI taxonomy): Eukaryota > Fungi > Basidiomycota > Tremellomycetes > Tremellales > Cryptococcaceae > Cryptococcus > Cryptococcus sp. GC_Crypt_2. The sequence goes on from JALPCC010000140.1 coordinate 1,489, forward strand.
TCCAACCCGTTTCCGCCCCCCATACTCCCCGTATCGGCTCCGAAGTGGAAGACAATACCCGCACTCAATCTGAACGAGGTAAATCACGACCGAAATCAAAATCCAAATCTCAAGCTCGCTCTCATCCTAAAACGCCCGATGTAACTCGTCCACCTCAACCTGTCGTCAACAACTCGCGTTCTTCCCGCCGAGCAGCTTTCGACCAAGGTGCTAAACTCACTAAAACCACTTCTGCCTCTTCTGCTGGATCTCACGATAAGAAGGATATAAAACCGGTCAAGGAGAAGAGAACAGCAACTGAAGCAGATGATTTGATTGATCGTCTCACGAGAGGATTGGGCAAGAAACCTTTTTTCGAATGTCCGATTTGTTATAATTCAATTACTCCATCTCAACAGATTTGGTGTTGTCTACCACCTGATTCACCTCCTCCATCACCCTTCGCAGTTGGGATCGATGTGATTGACCCAAAGGTCATTTCTAGCCATTATCAGGCGTGTTATACTCCGTTTCATTATTCCTGTGTTAGGGATTGGAGTAGGCGGAATTATGAAGAGGATCAAGCGAGGTTGAGGATGATTGATAGTCAGGAGGAAGCTGTTTGGAGATGTCCTGGATGTCAAAAGAGAAGGGCGGACAGGATACCCCCTTATAGGTGAGTAATATGATTTCTGATGACTGTCAATTCCTGCTAAATATTCAGATGCTTCTGTGGCCGGATGACGAATCCACCTACCAATACGACCGCACCTCACTCGTGTCAAGATATTTGTTCTCGGAAACGACATACATGCTCCCATTCATGCCCTCTACCTTGCCATCCAGGCCCATGTCCACCATGTCAAGTCGCCCTAGTCGTACCATGCCCATCTCACAATTACCCATTAACAGTCAAATGCCACATGTCTTCTAATAAGCAAACTTCCCTCACACCCGTATGCGGAACCGACTGTGCTAGAGAATTACCATGTGGGAACATGGACCATGTATGTGATAGTCCATGTCATTATGGACCTTGTCAACCTTGCGAGGTGAAGGAGACTGTTAGGTGTTATTGTGGGAAACATGACAAGGAGGTGTCTTGTGGATGGGAGAAGAATAAGGAATTATATTCGACGAGGATCGTAGATGGGGTTGAGGAACATTGGAAAGGGAGATACAATTGTGGTGAAGCTTGTGATCAATTCTTTGATTGTGGGGTTCATCCATGCAAGGAGGTGAGTAATAGAAAGGTCATTAGGCCGTCAACCCACTAAATCAGAAGCTAACCTCAGACATGCCATCCACACTCGATAGTTCCCTTACCATGTCCCCGCTCCCCAACCAAGATCACCCATTGCCCATGCGGAGCCACTCACCTTCGAGATTTACCAAATTACCCACGTCCCGACTGCCTCGCTCCAGTACCCACATGCGGTCAGCGATGCCCCAAAGAAAGGGTATGTGGACATAAATGCCCTCGTACATGTCACGAGGGACCATGCCCACCATGTCACGAGGAAGTGGTCAGGCCCTGTCGATGTGGTGAAAGTCAACTTGTTGTAGGATGTGATGTCCTCCGGGAGAGGATGGAGCAAGGACTGGGAGAAATGACTTGTGAACGTGTTTGCAAAGCGCTTAGAAAGTGGGTCCCTTCTACCAACAGAGAAAGAGCTCAAGCTGATCAAATAGTTGCGGCCGACACGAATGTTCCCGTATCGTATGTCAACTGACTGCACATTTGGAAATGTAGAGCTTAAGAAACAGTGCTGCCCGCTCTCTTTCCAAGCAAAACAAAAAGGCAAGAAACGAATAGATCTCTCAACAGGCGACGACGATCTTCATACCTGCTCTCTTACCTGTGGAAGGATGTTGGGATGCGGATTACACACGTGCCCTAAACCTGATCATAAGGGGCAATGTGGGAGGTGTTTACAGGCTAGTTATGATGAGTTGATTTGTCATTGTGGCAAGACTGTCGTCTACCCGCCTGTCGCTTGGTGAGTGTTTTATCTCGTCTTGTATGACCAGTTGGTGGCATGTCACTTCTCCCCCTATGTTCTGATCCCCTTGTCCTCGCTCCGCTCGGAAAATTGGCTGACGTACAGCGGGGCAACAATCAACTGCCAATACGCCTGCGCCCGTCCTCCGCCATCCTGCGGGCACCCTAAAACCGCTCATCCATGCCATGAATCCGAATCATGTCCGCCTTGCCCTTACCTCACCACCCGAGCCTGTGCATGCGGTAAAGACCCAGCAGTCAAGAACGTCCGATGTTCCCAAGACCGAGTTTCTTGCGGTCAAACTTGCGGTACTCTCCTTCCCTGCGGTTTCCATACTTGCGATAAATCATGCCATCGACCTGGAGAATGCGAACCTTGTGCTCAGACTTGTAACAAGCCCAAGCGAATTTGTCGACATCCATGTACAGCTCAATGTCATGCTCCGACCCGATGTCCTGAAAATGACCCATGCCAATACCTCGTCATGCAGACTTGTGCATGTGGGAATCTTCAATCGAGGACTTCGTGCGGAGCTTCCATCTCGGGTCAATCAAGAGAATCGACACAATTGAAATGTAATTCTGAATGCGCCATCAAACAACGTAATGCCCGTTTGGCAGATGCTTTGGGTATCAATACTCAAGGAGATCGAAATCAAGTAGAATGGAATTCGGATCTTAAAGAATTCGCTACTGCCAATTTAGGTTTCGTCAAGATGGTCGAATCGACATTCAAGGATTTCTTCGCTGGTCAAAGACAGACATTGATTTTACCTCATATGCCATCTTCAAAACGAACTTTCGTCGTTGGATTAGCGGATCAATATAGGTTAGGAAGGGAATTGATTGATCAAGAACCTAATCGATCTGTTCAAATTCGCAGAAGAATCGATACAAGGATCCCAAACCCTCTTCTTTCTGCAACAATCGCTCCTCCTCCTACAGCGGCTAAACTCGCAAATCTCAGATCAACAATCACAACACCAGTCATCACTCCATCACCTACCCCGGCACCGGCACCATGGTCCAAACCATCTACACCGGCGATTACACCCAATTCTACTCACCTCAATTTAGCTACCCTAGCTATTAGTCAATCTCAAGCTGAAGCTTCTGGTTCTGGAACAGGGCTACATTCGGCGAGAAATAGTAGACCTGTTACCCCCGCTCCGCCGGTTTTAGAGGTCAAGGGGAAAGTTGGGGAGGTGGATGAGGTCGACTGGGATGAGGATTAAGGGAAAGATAGTATGCGGTCAAGACGTGTCATCAGCTTAATAAGGCCGGGGTCAGTCCTAGAAAAGTGTCTAGCCCAACGCTAGCTCAAGCATGCATAGATTGCCCCTCTTTCAGCTTCTGCATGCACAGTCTTATCGTACATCTCACACCATGTTATATTCAGTTAGCTAGTGAATGTGCAAGATGACTTGCCACCTTGTCGCGTCATCAATTGAATCAACTTTATCAATTGCCTTTATTGCAATGTCGACATTACCACCATATCTAACCACTTCCCCAGCTCCCATCACCCCGCCAACTACCGTCAGGCTTCAAGCACTATACGCATCGACTTCCTCACAACGTCAATCCAACCCAACGGGGTATAGCGCAAATGTATCTTGGTGGTCTACCCTAATTGAGGGATTATTGAGGTCAGGATATTTAGGTGAAGATCATTTAATTTTGAAAGTCGACGAGGGTTTACTGGGGAAACTGGAATGGAATGGAGGTAGACCAAGAGGTTTGGGGGGTTTCGTGGTATGTCTTTGTCTTTTATTGATATACGGGAAAGATATTGATGTGTATATAGGAACGACTTTCGAATCCACCAAATTCGTTATACCCCCTCCCTGCTTTCCTTGCTGCTATTACACCGCTTCATGCATCTCCTTCTTTAACTTCGAGATTCATCGGGAGACCATTATGGTGGGCTCTTGGACAACTTAATCCTTTTGGGAGTAGTGAGGAAGCGATAGTCAAGGAGGAGAGTGTATGGGCGAAATACGGTAAAGGGAGAGAATACGTTCACATGTCTCTACTCGAGGTACGCTTTGCTCCTCTCTTCCCATTCGTCTCATTATGAAATCCGAAAAGTACCATGTAATCAAGTCCTGATGTATAGGAAGCTGCAAGTGCGTTTACGAGTCATATCAGAGAGAATCCAGCGACTGTGTATTCCGATTCACTCTACTCCCTCGCTTCCTTCGTTGAAGAGTATGCTACGATCTGCTTCCCGCAGAAAGGTGGAATGGAAAAGAAATGTGGTAGACTTAGTAAGAGGGATATGGAAATACTTCTCAAGTGGTTGACAAGGGATTGTGGGGTGGTTGCGATGTCGGGAGATGTACGTTTCTTTTCACTCTCTCCCTCACCTATCTCCTCTATATCTTCTTCGTTTCTACCATATATACCGAGGCTAAGTTGTACGACTGACATCAGGTGATCAAAGTACTCTCCGAAGGAGAGAAGGTGGAAGATCACCCGATCACCGAAGCCGACATCGGGGTTGTTGCTATTCGGGATACATTGAAGAAACTGGATCAACAAGTTGATTCGATCGAGAAGCAGATTCAGCGGTATGTCCACACTCCCACCAGCGTTCACCGCTTCGTCTTTCGGCAATGTGATTTTCACGAGGAACGTGCTGATATCATCTAGATGTCAACAAAAAGCCAAACATCACCTCTCACTCTCACAAAAGTCAATAGCCCTCTCACACCTCAAATCAAAGAAACAGCTGGAAGATCTCCTCCTGAAACGGATAGGATCCACTCAACAGCTCGAGCAAGTTCTGAGGTCAATAGATCAAGCGAAAGGTGATATTGAAATTATGGCCGCCTATTCAACCTCCACTTCTACCCTTCGAGATATATTGAAGAACCCATCTCTTGATCTTGAGCATGTGGAGAGGACTACGGAGGAATTGGCAGAAGTTATGGCTAGTCAGGAAGAGGTTGATTCGGCGATCAGAATCGGAGGACAGGTGGCTGTGGGTGCAAGTGGGCAGGATGTTGATGATGAGGATTTGAGAGCGGAATTAGAGGGAACGGTCAAAGAAGAGAAAGAAGCTCAGGCTGCAGAGAAGGAGAAGGAGAAGGAAGCTGAATCTCGGCGAGTCGCAGAAAGGGAGAAGATGGCGTCGATCCAGAAACCTATACCTACCGAGAGCAAGACTGACACCTCCGTCCCAGCTCAAGGAGTCGCTTCGGATCAGACGGAAGCCGACAAGGAGAGATTATGGAGGGAGAAATACGAAGAAGCTCAACAGAGGAAGAAAGAGGAGGCGCAAAGGGCGGAAGCCGAACGTATGCGAAAGCAAGAGAGGATGGCGGCTGAGTGAGGGAGGGTCTGCCGAGGCTACAGGAGGGCACAGTAGCGCGAACAGGCCATATGCAGAGGATGGAAGCTTGATAACGACTTATTATGATGCTGCCTGTATGTTTTCTCGTCCGACTGCTGTTCTTGACGCTGATGAGATAGTTTCTACGTGTTGTAACATCTATTTATTCTTTGTACATTATAACTACGGCCACGAACCACAATGTCGACATTTGCAATGTATTGGTCGATCCCTAACCCCATTCTCGTCCTCATCCTCATCTCATCATCATTCTCGTCCTCACCCTCATCTCCATCCTCATCCTCATCCTCATCCTCAGCTCCATCGTTAACCTGAAACCGATGTGCAAGAGCCTACTAGTCGTCTTCAGCCGAAGGGTGAATGGACAAGTCACCGATATATGTTTGTCACTATTTCGCCCTTTGGTCCAAGTGGTCGCTCGAGGCGAAGTATTACATTGACAGATCGAAGGGCGAAGAGTATCCAAGTTACGTTCTCGATATCGACCGGTGCGTCGTGAAGACCTTGATGAGGTCGCATGGTCGGCAGATTGACGTACTTAACATTGCCGACCGAAGAGCTTGAGGGGAACCATCGGCAGTAGCGTGACCGACTGCCGTGACCAAAGTCCCAAGGATTCCCTCATTCCCGTACACGAGGCTCTCTTCATTCTTTTCCATGAGATGGACATCGCCTTTGAGCTCTCCGCTCCTCCCATCCTCATCAATTTGGGACATGAATGTGTCCATGTGTCCACAAGCCACAGATTTCCAGGAAGCCCGTAGGAGTAAGCGATTGCTCTGCATTCGCGAAATCGGTCACCAGCAATCCGGCTTATCATGCACGCACCATTACGTCGTCATCGAGTGCGGTCCAGATAGGAGGGGCGACTCAGTGCGAGAGGCGTTGTGCGGAGACTTGCCCTGGAAAGTTACTCAAATGACCTTCCTGGCGGATCAAGATACGATACAGAGGGGATTGATGCGTGTTCAGGCGTCAAATGACGGACTTTATTATAGCAATCCGGCTATGATTAGACATGCTCAGCAAGATGGAATGAAAAGGAGGGATTACTTGGCTAGGGCCATAAACGGTGATGGGGAACTAGATACATCACAATGCATGATATCCGTGAAGCTGTTCTGGTATAGACAGTATTGATTTCGTTATGGCTGTTGTAGAGCCCGACCCTGGCATGAAAAGGCCCACCTGATTCGCTAGGATCCCATATTCCAACTTGCAGGTTATCGTATAGTCCCCTCAACGCTTTTGCCCCCTCTTCATCCCCTCATCCTCACTCTCACTCTCGCTGCCACTTGATCCCATTCCCCTTGATGAAATATCCATATCTCCTAAATCCGGCATATCATCCATCAGGGTTCTCCTATTCCCATGTTCACAATAGTACTTGACATCTACCGCCACTCTCGCTAATGTCGGTCGTAATGTCCTATAGAGGAACAGATCATCGTTACTTGGTGCCGGTGGCATTTCGGCGAGTCGAGATATAGATTCTCGAGCTGGATGCGGGTTCATAGAAGGAACTAAAAGATGTTCCCACATACAATCTTCGTGGGCGTATAATTTGCCGGTCGATGATGAAGAGATTGAAAAGATAAGATCGAACAAGTGTTCACCGATTTTATTGTTTAGTGCCCTATCGGACCTACAGTAACCGGATGGAGTACCTTTACGTCGTAGTACCGCTTGAGCGATATCGATAAGAGCGACAACAGCGTCCAAGACAATCTCACATTGCTGATGTCCCTGACCCCACTTGAAATCGTCCGGTTTGGCCGTCTTCATGATATCCTCTAATTCCTTCCTTACAGCTTTTCTTGAGACTTGACAAGCATACCCATCAGGTAAGGATGGATGGGAAGACCACCAGGTATCGCCTAACCAGTATTTACAATTCTTGACTTTGGTTGCGAAGAGCTTGGATTGACTATCATCAATGTCGGTAGTTGAAGTGGAGGAGGAGGCGATAAGTGGGGCAATGGCGGCTTTGGAATTTGGATGAAATTGGATGAGTTGGGTCACGACCGATTGGAGCTGGTCGAGTGGAAGGAGGAGGGCGTTCGCTCGAAGTTGACTATCGGTAGACTTGGGGGAGGAGACACGGGTAGGACTGGAGAAAGTAAAGGAGGTGGGGGTAAATGGGCGTTTGGTAATATCCGGCATTGTGACCTGGCCGATAGATGATAGAAAGTGGTTGGGACCATGAAGGATCCGTGGTCGTCGTAAGTGGTATTATATAAGTAAACAAACAAAAACCTGTTGAATGGTACGTGAAGGATTGGTTAGTGAAGGCGGCTTATTGTCTCCGTTTCAGCAAGATTGAGGGTGGATGATTGAATCTACACACACACATGACGCCTTGCGGGAGAGATGGTAGAGATTGGACCCATTTATCCTACCTATTTTCCAGACATGGCACCATATGCGTGCTTCATTAAGCGGTAATTCCCTCTCAACCGATAGCGATGTCCGCCAACATTCAACTGCAGATCCCTACATGTCTGTATCTTGAGACCCCCTTGTGGCTCTTCATGATTGCTTACAATCCAGTGACTATTGTCCTTGTAGTATACGCGTAGAATACGATACCCATGGAACAGTATAGGGTCCAAGAAGGCAGTTTGCAATCCCCAGCGATCAATTCCATCAATTGCTCATAGGCATCTTGTCGTTTTCGGACTCGGGTAGCTCATTATCGTGTTCGTTGAGTACCTCGAACCCCGCGCGAGCTGTGTGCCCGACGTTATTGTCTAAATTATATCGGATCCAACCGGGCTCTACCACCTCGGACATGAAGAGTCCTTTTGTTCAGGCGGTATCGGTTCGGAGAGAAATCCGGGCGGATTAGAACCGAGCCACTTTAACCCTGGCAGCTAGTTTCGCCATACTAGTCAGTCGCCGCTGGCATGCCGACGCTGCTTGCCATTTGTCTTGCTGTGGCTGCAAGCACACGGGGATGGGAGTGAAGATGTAGAAAGTCAAGCTTAAATCAAACACAACCATTTATCCGTACTCCCGCTGAGTTGGTTGGCTTGGCGGAGCAAGTGAAAGACCATCCATCAATATATCAATCGAAGATACAGATCTCGCCATGCCTCGTATCCAATACCTTGACGTTGAAGCGCCCCTCGTTAGGAGGTATCGGCACCATCACGATATGTCCATATAACAAATTTAAACTAGGCTGAAGTATGAAAGAACTGGCGACATCAAGGCAAGAGATCAGTAACGAGAACCATCTAAGCTATCAGCGAATTTCCAGCCCCAAAGGACCCCAAGGCGACCCAGAGGGAAACACGCCTTCACTCCTTGAGAAGCAATGACAGTCTTCGATTGAGGTGTTGTACACCCTATTCTTGCACCAGCGCTACCAGACCTCTAGGTTCGGCGAATCCAGCGAAGGGATCTCCGAGCTAACCATCAGATTATCAATATGGGAAATACCACCTCTGCTTCACCCGTTGACGATACCTTCCATACCATCACTCAAATCACCCATCCTGTTCTCGCCGAACGAATTCGAACTGTCCCGCCGTTAACTCTGCAGCTCCAAATTCAAGGTCTCGTCCAGGATACGCCCAGTCCCCGATGTCGATTTCTACAGATACTCCTTGATCGATGCAGACCCGGGTTCAATATCAACGCTATCATGGCGAAGTGCATTCGCGATATCCGCTCTGGACAAGTCTCAGTAGACAACATCACAGCCGTCCTCGACCTTTTGCACGCCAGGGATTCAAGAGGAAGATGATATCAGGCAGAGGGGACCAAAGATATCAAGTCGATTGTTCTGGTGGTCATGAGGCGGCTTGCGTCGGGAAAAGCGGGTGAAGATAGACAAGCCCTCGAACTCGTGATGAGGAATGCTGTCCAAAAGCTGCCGGCTGAAATTAAGTATTCGTGATGAATCTGTAGCATTCGGAGGAAGAAGACTCTGTGGCGTGTCTGTATGTATTCCATATGATGATAGTCGATGTATAGGTATGGGACAATCGGTAGTCTTAGTTAGCGGAATGGATCCTAACACCTTGTAAGTTGATCAACTGCACAGGACTTCGAATTATACATACCATCATCTCGCCCAAATGCTCGATCGGTCCTACCTCCTGATCCGGCCGATCCTTGACAGATAGTTCACACGGATTGCATGGAGGGAACGTGGTGTCACAATACCAGTACAGGGTTTTGCCCCAGGTGTGAATGTTGGGATTTGGGGAAGGATTGTTATGAAATACTGTTTCTATGATCTATGCTAGGAAGTCGCGTATATGATCCGGTCGTGGTGGATCTCTGTTGCGATTGGTTTGGAGTTCTGTATGCAACTCGTCGATCAGAGTGGTAGTTACCTACCGCCTTCTACACAGATCGCCCGTCACGGCCAACGATACGGTAAGTAACGCGAAATGATCTCCTTCAGGCCCAGAAAACAGGGAACGGCACCAAGGCCACGAACTATGTTGGGGATGGATTAGTAGACTTGGCAGTAGCTTGGTTCATGGTCAATGAAAGGTGTCCTCACGATGAGTAGAACAGTGCGGCCTGTCTTCCCTGCTTTTGTCGGCAGACGCAGACTGAATCTCGTTGTGGATATTCGGCATGATATCGCCGGCCCTGTCTGCTGCACGGGATCGTCAACCTTGGTGATTATAGTTATACATAGCGATCATGATACAAGGATAAATACCAAGAACTGCCATTAGCCCAGACCTTATCACCAGATCAAGCAACAGAGCACTCACGAAAATGATAAGGACACCAAAGATCTTGAGCATTAACCATCTATTGGAGGTGACGCTAGCATAGTACTTCAATAACTCTCTTTGTGCCCCTGAAACGTTTCTGAAAGTCAGCGCCGTCCTCTGCAAGCTGTCCATTATACAGAAAGTGACAACAAGATGGGAGAAGTAGAGAGCGCGCAATGGAGAGAAGCGTAGGACAGGCAACAGAGACTCACGCAGCTATATCCGTCGTATCAGCATCTATACGCTGCACAGTCTCCCTTTGTTCCGCTACCATTCCTGCCAATTGACTGAATATCGATCCTAATTCCGAAATGGTCGATTCGATGGACTCAATTGCGGTAGATCGGGATTGTATGTAATCGTCCTGTTTGTCAGCTATTCCTCCTTCCCATCCTTCTCGCTTCGTCTCCTCCTTCTCATGCTTTGGAACATCCTGATGCGTTGCAGAACCTAAACTGACCTGCTGCTCAACCAATTGCATTTGCTGATACCCCTCTCCACCTCTTCCACTTTCTCCCCTGTCCCCATCAATATCTAACGCCAAAAAGTCTTGCTCCCCGTTATCAACAGCTTTGTTCTTGCCTTTTCGATCAGTACTGGGCATACCGGAACCTGGACCTCCTTTTGATTGTTGGCCGAAAAGCAGTGAGTCTGAGGTCAGCTTGCATCCCTGTGAAAGTAGGAGAAGGGGACGCAGAGACGTACTGTTTGCTGGCTGGAGCGTCGAATTCGCCGTGGTGTGCATGAATTGCTCGGAACGGTCTTTTGAGGCTTTCATGTTCTGCACGTTAGCGTGCTTTCCAGTCGATCACCATCTGATTCGCATGGTCAATCTAATATTTGGCCAAGCCTGCACCTTCCTCCCAGTTGACGTTGTAGTAGCGACCGGACCACGACCTACCTGAGTTCTCAATTCCAGTACATCCTTGAAACCCATTCCCATATCCGCCAGTCGACTCTGTAACATCATGACGACATTTGAATTATGTTCCTCTACCTGCCCCTTCCCAGCAGCTACCTGTGGTTGCTTCTGCGCTCGAATATACGATTGTAGCGAAGCAATTTGAGTGTTTAGAGAAGCGATATCTTGTCGAATTACATATGTCAATTCGGATATCTCGATTGGGCGGTCGTCAAACAAAGTCTTTCTCTTTGCCACTGCTCGTCAGATTTCTCCCCAACATGTGCATCAACTTCTGAAGGACGACATACACTGAGCAAGCTTCTGGAGTTTGAGGGTGGTACTATTAATGTCCTTCGCTATCCCACCTGCCATTCGACCGAATTCACTCTTACTGCCCTGACCGGGCTTAGGTGTCCCTCTTCCATTCTCTTTAGGAATTAAAGGTTGTTTAGCTTCACTTTTGCCTTTACCGGCAGAGGAAGAGGCAGCGGGGAGGGATGAGCGTGATTTGATCGAAGCCAGTGTCGAGTGAAATTCGCTCGTTCGATCTTTTGGTGCCATCGTTCTTTTTGGCCGTTGGGGCCTGAGGGGACGAGCGGCTTGGCTAGCTAGCAGTGAGATGTAGATGGGTGTAATGTGTGTTGAATGATAGAGGAGAGTGATAGTGACGCGCTGGAATGGTCGGGTGCCACTCTCGGTGAATACGGCAATGTCCGCTTCATTCAACCTTCGTATGTTAACACCACCTGTGCACTATACATCATCCTATATACTCCCCTAAACAAACTATCCCGGCACGCGTATAGATTCAGGCGGAAAGCATAGACAGAGCGAGATTAGCCGGAAATCAATAAATCCAAGAGAAGGAAAACTATCGGAAAACAACTGAAAATCGAATCATCATGTCCCGTCCATCCCAACCCGAACTAAAGAGTGAGCTACCCCAATGGTCGTCATGAGGCACAGACTGATAGTTAGAATTCATGGACCGTCGAATATACCTACATGTTCAGGGTGGTCGATCTGTATCAGGAGTTTTGAGAGGTTTTGACATTTTCTTAAATTTAGTTCTGGATCAGGCTGTAGAAGAACAGGGAGGTGGACAGAAGAGGCCTTGTGGGATGATTGTGAGTCTGAAACCCGTCATACTGTTCTTCAAGTGATGAGCAAGGGCGTAGGGAGGAGGCATGGAAAAGGGATATTGAGAAGGAGGGGAAAAATGGCTTAATCAAGGGACGGAGCTAACAACATTCAGGTCATTCGAGGTAACTCGGTAGCATCAATAGAACTGCTGGATAGCATGAGAGTCTAGCGCAAACTAGGTGGAGATGCGGGACAAGAAGGGACGGAGGGAGGAAAGGAAAACGCCACGCTTCCGGGATAGGAGGGGCGATACAGTACTTTACAGGATTACGATTTTCACTTTACACAGGCCAGACAGTCGATAATTGATTCTCTCGAGCAACATGAAAGGAAGAAGTGTGTGATATCATGCTCCCTGGACATCATCAATGAACGTAAGATCTAACATAGGACCTAAAGACAGATATACAGTATAATCAGACAATCGACAAACTACTCCATCATTCTAATCTATTCCGCCTCGCCAATAAACCAGCAAGCAAACCCGTCACAAGTATCACCCCAACAACACATCCGACACTTATACCCAGAACCAATTTCCGTCTCCGCCTTCCACCCTGGGTACTACTACTCCACTTCCCAACCGAGCGGACTAGCTCCCCTGCAGTGTGTCCCAGCTCCCCTGCAGTGTGTCCTAGCACCCCTGCAGTGTGTTACTCTACCCCTGCGGTGTTGTGTTGCCGAAGGCCTTCCTGTCGTGTTGTGTTGCTTCCTGGTCACAGCCTCTTCAGTCACCGCTGGCTTTCACACCCTCCTCCACACCCTCCTCACGTGGCACACACCCTCCTCACGTGGCATACCTACACCGGCCAGTAGGCGCGGCAAAATATACAATAGGCATCCTACAAAAGTGCCACACTCCGCTTCCTCCGGTCCACCATTCTTCCTTGCCGCGTCTGGTGTTGTATCTATTCCTCAACCTCTCTCTCAAGCTGCCCATCTGCCTGCACCTGCCGCAGTTGCCCAGCTACGGCGTCGAAAATACCATCATTCAAACCGCATCAACAATCTGGGTAGTCCTTGTCACTAGGCTACATCGACCAACAATAGGTGTCGACGTCCAACTTGGAGATAGGCGTGGCTCAGATAGATCTGTCTCGCAGAGATTGAAATATCTTCGGCGAGCTTTGGCGAGAATGAGCTAAGGGCGTTGAAGTGCCGCTAGGTCAAGTGTCGGTCGAGGTAGCATGCAAGGAAGTTATGAGAGAAGTAGGTGGGCGATA
>JALPCC010000141.1:0-14443 GCA_026538405.1 Cryptococcus sp. GC_Crypt_2
CTCATACTCATATGTTACCGCTGTATAGTATCAGTCGGAACTCGAGAGCAACGCTCAGTCATGTCTTACCGAAAAGTCCTAGTCGACTCATTACGTTGCTCTTGGCCCTCCTTTCCCTGGGGACATTATTCCTAGTGATCAAAACGTACGATGTTCCAAATTCAAGTACACGATTCAATTACATTCTTTCGAAATCACCTAACTGGGTGGCTGGAAAAGCGGATTGGATATGGCCAAATCATCCTCGATTCGGAGAAGCCGAAAATATAGAGGCATTACGATATGCCCCATGGCCTGGATCGTTCGATGCTCCGAGATTAAGACAACCGATTGAGAAAGCTAAGGAGGAGGAAGGGTTGATTTGGAATGGCAGTGGCTTCAATAGGACAAACACCAACGAGGATGACGGAAATGTACCGGCATTATTGATGTTGCATATCTTTTCTATGCCGAACGCATCATCTCGCCGCAGACGAGCTTTGATCAGGTCGATCCACCCTATCAACGCAATCCCGGAGGGATATAGGCATCTGGTGGAAATCAAGTTTGTCCTAGGATATAATGAGTTTAAGGATGATATGAGTGTGCAAGATCGGGAAAAGGTCGAGATGGAGGAAAGGGAGATGATGGCTGAAGAGAGGGAATTTGGAGATTTGATTCGATTGCAAGGTTTACATCATGGAGAAAATATGAATCAGGGCAAGACTATCGAGTGGATGAGGTGGGTGGGAAGGGATGGAGGGAGGGAAGCCCAATGGGTCATGTGAGTTTGTCCCGATTTCTCTCGCTTTGATCATGCTGATATGTTAGGAAATGTGATGATGATGTGAGCTAAGCTATCGAGCTTTCGCAATCAAAGGGGAAGATGGACTGACGGATAGACACTCCCAATCTTACCGAACTTGTTACCTATCTTAACGAACCTGGATCCGAGTAAACCAACATATATAGGAACATCACTAGGCCATCATAGTGGATACATGTACTATTTTGAAGGAATGATGTATGGTTTCAATTGGGGTGTTGTGAGTCATCCTCTTTTCTCGTTTCGTTTCCACTCTTGAATGCTTCGGCGCTGATGATTTAGATAAAAACAATTGCAAAAGCAGAATTAGGAAACGACATAATCCATCGAAACTTTGATGAAGATGCCTATACTGGTTTACTAATGGTATGTCCACCCGACCGCAGTCCCCCAATTCACACATTCACCCACTGACTGACAACTAGTACAATTTACCTTCAAAACCCGGTCATCCACTAGCTAAATCCCCACAAATAAATCCACATCCAATGGATCCAACGAATGGAACTCCTCTCATCCCAGTCTCGCCACATCCACGTACGGGTCTGATAAGGATCAATTTGGGTACTAAAATGGGATCATTCAATAAATGGTGGATTGCCGGTCCAGGACGTGCTGTCGCTTGGCATTATCTCAAGGTCGACGAGGTTAGTCCTTTTCTTACTTGCCACTTTAGTCGTTCTTCATTCAATCTATCCTTCTCCTACCGGTTACTATACCGAGGGACGATCAATTAACCAATAGGCATATCGCGCAGCCTACCAATACGCAATCAGAGGATTCAAGAGAATGGGAAGGGAATATATGTGGAAACCACCACGAACATTCTGGCAATTCGCCACTGGGAATATCGAGGAGAAAAAGATAAATCGCTGGGGTCTATTGGCATGATTCATGGACGAGACCGTCCATGCGGATCCCGATTCAATCATTCCCTTTCAGATACTCCGAGAGTACGACAACGATGACGAACGGTCGAGTATCGCCAATTTAACCACAACTGTACAACCGAATTAAGTCACGTCAAACAAGTCAAATGTCAAACGTCAAACGTAAAGTGTCAAGAACCTCGACGATGACCATGTATCATAACAGCACATTCATAATCATCCAAAAGAGTAATAAAATATCAAGAATATGTACAGCATCGTATCGTTAAAATTGTCCAAAATCAGTTGTTTATGTATATCGTATAACAAAACCCCAAAAGCATCTAGCTTTGACCTCATCTAACCAAACTAAATCACTTGGCCTTCTCCTTCTTCTTTAACCCACTCGTACTTCTCGGAATCCCACTTGCTGATCTTTTCGACTCTAGACTTGTGCTCGAGCCGACTTTACGGACAGCTTTCTTTGTGCCATTAGGTAGTAAAGTTGCGGATGTAGATGCGGCTTCTTCTTCCCTTTTCTGAGCAGCTAGTAATTCTGCCCAGAGGGGGTTCGAGGGAATCTTGCCAATTAGGCCATTTAATGTCTCGAGCCTGATCATCAGCACCCAGATCATATCCTCGGACCCTGGAACGTACCAAAGAACCTTATCTTCATCCTTGTCTGAAATGAATGTGATCCCATCCCCTCCCTCAAACTCCACCAAGAAACTCCTCTCGCTTATAGGTAAACCCTCGTCACTACCCCTCTTTCTCCTCTGAGAGGTCGAAGCCTGTTTACTATCGTTCAAATCAATGACCGAGACGGCTTTACGCAGATCGATCGAAGTCACTTGTTTCTTGGTAACTTCATTGATTGCCACTAGAGACCCTCCAATCAACTTGAATAATCGTCTCTTTGGGTGCTGTTGATCAGCAAACGGATGGACATCGGTGGGGGACTTACAGAACAATCACCCCCGTCCTGAGTCAAGATACCCTCATGGTACTCGTGTTCGTGCCATGCATGATGCCTCATACCCCTCAAAGCCTCATCGATACACTGAGGCATTTCATCAGGTTGTAGTCCAGGCAAAGGCGGTAACCTAAATATTTGAAGCGTAATTTTCCCAATCATTGGTCGTTGAGTTTCCTCGCCGACAACTTGGGCGGGTTGATGAGAAGATCCCCTTGCCCTAGGTTGGGCCTGGTCCGACTTGAACATCGCAAACACTGGGTATCGCATTTCGAGGACTTTGGCTTGACAATTTTTGGCAATAGGCGCGAAGGCGATATGGGTCTTGCCGATCGTAGGGCTTTTGTCGTCAATGAGGAACTTCGCAATCGTTTCCTTAGGCGGGGCAGGGGCAGGGAGTGGAGTAGCAGCTCGACTATTGGTGGAACCAGACAAGAAACCGCCATTCTGGGCGACCATTTCCGATTTGGGTCGAGGTTTTCGGGGAGAACCAAACAAAGCTCGAATACCTCGAGCAGGGGACGAAGGGGTCTCACGACCAGACGGGAGTAGCGAAGTCGGACGAGCGGCGGCGGGAGCGCTAGTCTTGTCGTGTAGAGCCTTGATGATGTGAGGGTCTTTGCGGATATCGAGTGATAGAGAGAATTCGAAGTTTGCACTTTCCACCCTGATCGTCAGCATACCCTTTAGTCGCTGCACCAGGTACAGAGAGTCAACATACAATGAGAACTCCTGATTGACCCGCGCACCATCCTTGAGGACAATGTACGGTGTTCGGATATAGTCGATACCATTATCAAGCGTAACACAGAAGAATGTATCTTGCTCTGGCAGTGGTATACTCAGACCCTCGATACCGAGTACTCGATCATCAGCTGAACCCGTGAAACTGTCCCAGACAGCTTACCTTTGACGAAAACAGTTCCAGAAGCTTTACCAGCGCTAGCTTCTTTCGATCGTAGGCGCCTGATTTCTGCTGCGTGTTCATTCTACCTGATCAGCGAGTTCTCGAGGGAAAGAGACGGGCGGCATACCATATCCGAAGGACGACGGAGTTGTCTCCAGGCTCTACTGGCTCCAGCATCGATATCACCAGCTCGACCATGACTAAGGCCATCATACTTTGAGGCCACCTTTTTCTCCTTGATCTTGTATCGGCGCTACCATAAGCAAAGTCGACGTGTACATTCGGAAAGCTTACCTCGGATCCTATACGATCGGTCTCATCCTTGAAAGCATCCAACATAGACTCAGCATCATTGAAACCAAGGGTCAAGCGAGGTTGAGCAGAGTGTCGAATCACTTTCAATGGAGTTCCTTCCTCGGCAACATCGCCTGTACTCATACTCCTCCTACTTTTCCTCTTCGGTTTACCCTCTTTGTCCTTCTTGTCCTTTTTACCACTCACAACCCTCTCCTTCTCCTTCTCCTTACCGCTTACAGCCCTCTGCTTTTCTTTCCCACTGACAGCCCTCTCCTTTTCCCCCTCGACGACGACGACCTTCGAGCTAGAAGCCGAAGGAGAAAAGGGAGCAGAAGCAGTAGCCGTAGATGGCGAAATGGGCGCCGACGAATGGTCAGGGGCTGGAGGGATCAAAGTCGAGTCCTTCGGCTTCTGAAGGATCGAAATCGGTTTAGCAAAGACTGCCCTTACTCGATCTGGCGAAGTCGACAAAGCTACACTGTTCATTCCATCCATTAGCCTATCCAGAGCTGATTTAGGTTCTTTGATGAACCCATCATCCTTGACATTCGATTGAATGACTTCTTCAGCCGACTGTGTCTTTGATCGAGTCATCATGACTGGCCTAGCTGGTTGAGAAGCACGTCGATGAGCGGGAGCATCAGTCGTGTGTGCTTTAGCCATCGGTACGCTATTTCCGAGGTTAGGCGTCATAGGTGGTGGAGCAGGCAGGTCTTTGTCTTTACCGATTCCAGTGCCTATAGCTACAGATGTAGGGCGTCGCTTGGGAATTTCAGCATCAAGAATATGACCGGAAGCGCTAGAAGTATGACGAGACAGAGTTCCATCCATCATTCGCTGTTGGATCGTCTCTCGAATCATCTCGCGCGAGATTCGTTGTCGGACCCGAGTGTTTGTAGATCCAGAAGCTTGAGGCGGAGACGAAGGACCAAGATCGCCCGCAGGCTTGATAGCGACCTTGGCGACTGGCGAAGAAGACGAAACAGGTCGCGTCCTGGTCTCGATGAAGCTCGGTCGGGTGACTGTGACAGCAGGTGGTGGCGGTGCGACCTTGACTGGCGAAACGACTTTCTCAGCCTCCTTGGCCATTTCCTGTACATCTCCTCCAAGATCGAGAGCGCCAAACTTGAACTCGAAACTTGGGATCCGATGCGGCGAATCCTCTTTCTGTTCTCGTGCCATTCGTGGAGGGGGTGTGAGAGGACGTAGCTCTTCGACTTCGGGCCCGGCAGTTTGCTCTTCAGTCGTGACCGGAGCGGCAGAAGGCATAGTGGCAGGAGCAGAAGCATCGAAGGGCGACATCAAACCAATAGAGGGTAAACTGAAGCCTTTGGAGAAGTCAAAGCTGTCGGGCTGATTGTTAGCCCATGTGCAGCAATTGAAACACACCTTGACTGCTTTTCCGGATTCAGAGCTCTTGGAAGACTTGACTGGACTTGGAGCTTTGACAGCCTCAACCTTTGGGGGTTTGGGTAACCGTCGCCCATTGGCCGCCTCCTCCCTTTCCTCCTTCTCGACAGCCTTCTGAAGTGGTGCGAGTCGAGTAGGAACCTCTACAGGCGCCTCACCATCACTCATCTCCATCTCGAAACTGGCATCGAAAAGCATCTCCGAGTCCACACTCTCTTCATCCAGCGACGGAGTGGCCGACGGCTGGACCGTTGCGGGAGCACTGTGTGTATGACTGAGACCAGGCGACCGTGGCATTCCAATACCGAGGGATTGAGTTGCCAGCATGCGGGCAGCTTGCATTCGCTCGATGTGACTCGATCGACCAAGTGGGATTCCACCTTCCGTTCGCTCAGAGTTAGGAGTGAGGATATTCGTAGCGGTTTTGATTGTGAGGAAAGGGTCGGGGATCGGACCATCTTGATGCGCGATGTGGTCGATTGATCGGCTGGTCGGCAGTGCAGGTTGAGAGGCGTTGCCATTAAGCAACATCTGATGGTCACCTCCATGTGGCATAGCCGGCTGTTCAATAGGTGCTCCCAGAATGACGGAAGAATGGGCAGCGGCATTCCGTTCGGCATGATGAGTTCGTCCGTAAGGTATTCCAGCGGCGTCGACTTCGGCTCCCTGCCCTTCTACACCAGCCAGGAGAGGCGTAGCGTGTACCGAATCGCCCATAGATGGTGTCGAGAGGAACGGTGCGGGTTCATCACCGGAGAATTGGAATTGCGAATAATCCTCAAAAGCCGGTGTAGACAATTCTGGCGGAGAAAACAATCCCTCAGAAATCAGAGTATCCATGAATTCAGCAGTTGCCGATTCATCTCCAACACCTCCATGTCCATCTTCGCTAGCCTCACGACTTGCAACATCGGGATTGGTGACTCGATACTGCCTTCCGAATGCTTTCTCGAGTGTTTCCGGCTCGTGCAGGATATCCTCGAGTGAATCCTCTCTTGCATCCTCATCTGCCCACTCTCCTTCATCTTCTCCTTCAGATTGAGTTCCTTCGAAACTGACATCGGGAGTTGCAGTTTCTCCAGCAGCCGCTTCGAATTCTTTAACTTCCGGGACAGAGTGGAAAGTGACAGTCTTTGACTTTGTGGGTGAGTCAAAAGTGGAATCACTATAATCCCGAGGTCCCTTTAATCGTCTGGAAGGGGTCATGGATGATTTGATCGGAGTAGGGGAAGGCGAAACATCTGAATACGAGCCAACAGCCAGTGTCTGTGCTTGACCAAGCGGGGATGGAACGATTCCACTGGCCAATGTGGACTGAGGCACACTACGAGGAGGCGAGGGTGTTGGAGAAGTATTGCGTGTTCGAAAGTGAGAGGGCGAGACTCGCCTCTTGGCCACTGTTGGAGAAGGGGACGAAAAGATGTCATCCTTTTCAACGGGGATCGTCCTTGGGCTCGGATAGGTTGGGCTTTCGTTTGCTCTACTTGATGGCGAGCTCGAGAGACCTCCAGATGGTACACGTCGGAATGGCGATTTACTGACGTATTCGTTTCGAGCTAGACCTTTCAGACCCATACTCTGTCGTGGGACTCGCTTGCCGGATCGGATATCCGGGCTTTCATTCTCCTTGCTCCCTGAGACTATCCTTTCTCCTGAAGCTCTCCTCTCCGAGCTCGACGGTGTGGTTCTTGTGCGGTCGGCAGATATCCTCCTTGTGCCGGATGCTGATCTCCCGCCACTGGCTGAACGAGATGCCGAGCGAGCCTTGGCAGTCGCCGAGATCCCAAGTCCAATGCTTGCTTTCGGAGTAGATGCCACTCCAGAAGCAGAAGCTGGAGCCTCTCCTATCCCTCTCCTTCCGGCCCTCTCGTGGATCACTCTCTCCTCTGCCGAATTCAATCCAGGCGTTCCGGTAGATTGCTTGAATATCGAATTTGATACCAGAGAGTTCTTGGTAACATGCTTGAAACTTGAACTGGTCCTACGTGGCGAAGCATCTAAACCTGGGGATTCTCCTTCCGACATGCCTGGAGATTTAAGAGGGGATCCATCACGTTTTGCGATTTTAAGAGGGGACCATCCGTGCGCCGATGAATTGATTATAGAGTTTCGAGCTGCATTGGCGGGGTTATGAGTCGATGAGAGGAAGTTTAGGCGTGTCTGTGCAGAGGGCGTGGTGTTGGACATTTTACCTTGGGATCAGCTTGAATAGATGAAGAATAGGCGAAATGACATACATGTACTGCGCAGTACTTAGGTCGACATGAACAGGTTGTTGACGGTGACGATGTGAGTTGTTTATCGAGGTCCGAGCGGTGTATAGGCGGGGTCCGAGGTTGGCGGAAGTCGGTATCGATATCGTTGTCGTGATCGTTTGTCGAAGCCGTCTGGCTATAGTGAAGTATGAATAGGTATTCTTGATGGGTTGTAATGAAATGATGATGAAGTTGAATCTAAAACGACATGTCTCGTCTGTTTACCACTTAGGTTGAATCAAAATCACTCGCGTGGATATAATTCAGGGTAATCAGGGGATATAAAGGAGGGTGAGCAGTCATATCCTGAATTACCCTGAATATCAATTGCATGATGAATGTGGCATTTTAAGGTACAGTATAGATAAAGTGGAGGTTAACCATAGGGGGAGCTTGTTGAGTCGTGGTGACTAACGACTCGAGCTGATACACTGTATAACTATAACCTGTTGTCGATCACCTAGAGCATCATGGTAAAGCTAGACTACACGGTGCTGAAGGCTTTCACCACGTCACCGGACCACGGTAATCCAGCAGCGGTCATTATCCTACCGGTACAATCTCAAATCAACGATGACCTCTTCTCCAACTTCCCCCCAACATCCGCTCTTCAAAAAGTGGCAACTCAGCTCAATTACCCAATGACTGCTTTCCTTCTTCCAATCTCCAATGGAAAGTATGCCTTGAGATGGATTGATCCAGGTGCAGAAGTTCAATTATGTGGACATGCTACCATTGCACTTTCCGAGTATTTGTTCTCCTTACCAAACGCTCCGGCGAGGTTGGAGTTGGAAACTGTCAAACATGGTCAAGTGGTTTCGGAACGGTTGGAGAATCCCTTAAGAAAAGGTAATATGAGGGTGGCACTGGACTTTCCGGAAATTCTAGGATTCCATGACATCGAGCAGTCCACAGATGAGTGGAATGAGGTAGAGAGGGGGTTAAGAGAAGTGACAGAGGAGGAGATACCGATATTCCAATTGAGGAGAAATCAGCATTATCTCATAGTTGAGCTCAAGGCTGGCTTCGACATGTCAGCAGAGGGATTACCGCTCAATATGGGAAAACTGGTTCGTCTCTGTGCCCATCCTCGACGTGAGCTAGTGAGGACTAACCCAGCAGAGCAATTTCGAAGGTTATACAGTCCTCCTTACCCAGCCGTCACCTACTGCAAGCTCGGGAGAAGGTCCACATATCCATACACGTGTCCTACATGCCCTCGCGGGCAAGAAGACCGAAGATGCTGCTGTTAGTCCGTTCATACCTTTTGAGGCGAAGTGAAAGCTGACTTGCAGACCGGATCCGCTCATTGTGCCCTCATACCACACTACCTCACTTCCTCGGCTCACTCTTCCACATTCCATCAAGATGTGTATGCACTAAACGCTCTAGGCGTGGAGCAGCAATCCGCAGAAACCGGCGAAATGGTTGTTCAATGGTTAAAAGATAGGAACAAGGTGAGGATATTTGGGAATGCAGTAAAAGTAGGTCAAGGTGAAGTGGAGTTGGATCTTTGATCAACACGGCACATGATGCATTGCAATCGTTGTCAAAGTAGTACAATAATATTTACCTGAATCCCGGAAATACTCCTTTTTACCATTTCTCCTTTTATCTTTAAACAATTCTATTGCTCTATTCTCTAGCCTTGGCTTTTGCACGCTCGACCAACCCTTTGACGCCTTCCTCGGCAACATCACTGACTACTTCGATCACTCCAAACTCTACCCCTCCCTCAATCAGTAAATCCACAACTACCTCCCTATAACATTCCTGCCTGATAACTCCACCACCCAAGACCAACGCAGCTTTCGAAACATCTTTACCCGTTCTCTCCATCTGCCTGACTAGGGAGATGATGGAATCAACAAGAAGTCCGGCGGCAGTATGAACTGCTCGGACTGAGAGTGGGTCTGGCGGTTCTTGGGAGAAAGTACGTAGGATAGGAAGGGATAGACTGGAGATTCGAAGCTTGCGTTCATTAGTCGAATCCGATGGTGATAGCTTAGGGTCCAGGTCGTACTGTTCATCAGCTCTGGCATCTGTGCGATCGTTTTGGAGCATACCACTTTAGCCAAAACCTCGCCTGTATTTTTCACACCAAAGTGTTCCTTGATTTCATCCGCTAGCCCACCACGAACTTCCTCTCCAGCATCAAAATCATCGAAAGCAAATCGAATCGCACATCGACCAAGATCAAAGGCTGATGCTCAGCTCTTGTATTCAATAGTTTGGAACGCGAAAGCTTACCTGACCCATCGTCTCCCAGGAGATATCCCGTTCCGCCGCGACGACCTATTTGGCTGACTTGACCCCTATCATCGACTTCTAGGCAAATTACGACCGATCCGGTACCGGCTATGACGGCTACTCCCCATGGACAGTGATGTGTCAAGAGGGCCCCTCCGAGCAGATGGGCGTCGTTGTGGACCGCTATTTTCGTTCCACTGCTACGTCAGCCTCGTTCCGCTTCATGATTGAGGAGCGGCATACAAGAAAGGTCGTAGTAGAGCTGACATTCTATCTTGGTCAAATTGAGTATCGCAGCCGGAAATCTGTCATAAGCTTCTGTCACGTCACAAGCCAGGGAAGCTTACCCCGACCCAAACATCTGCAAACCTAATCGGTGATTTCAGGTTCCCACCTTCTGCCATTGGTGTACTAGTAGGCGTAGGACGATAACGCTCAGGCAGAGAGGCGACGGCTTTCAGTGTGGTATCGGCGATACTAGACGTGAGCTGAAAGAATCGTTCGGGTCTCTGGCAGCTTACATTTCGAAAGATAGCTGAAGTCCGACCTAGTCGTCAGCCCATTCCTAGCAAGACATGCAGTACACTTACCTCTGCCATATTTCCAGTTCCACCAATGGCTTGCGAGACCGTTCCCTCTCGGTCGGAGATAGCTACATCGGTTTTTGTCCCACCGCACTGATAATCAGCTTGTTCACGGAGTTCCGCTACAGTGAGCTTACGTCAATACAGATATACAGCGGATTCTCATCCGTCTCGATATCGGAGTTTTCGGCGTCTAGGCCATTCACTCCAGAAGAGCTAATTTTCTTGAAAGCTACTGTGCACACCGTAGTACCGGTCTGTCCCCCATACACGAAGGATTTATGCGGTACACTAGAGCTGATTGTCAGCTTATGTCACCAAGAGATAAAAGAAGGTGGACGTACTGATACTCCAGCCCCAACTCTTCTTTTCCCCACCTAGCCTTGATCTCCTGTTCTGTGAAGTTACAACTCGTAATGAGAAAGAAGCCTCCATCCTTGACTAATTTAGCGACCTTTTCAGGATACACCTGACTTGGTAATCTCCCATCGACCATTTCTTCCGATAAACAAAGAGCATCAAACGTCCCTTTATCCAAGACCAGATCCCATTCTTCCCCTTCAAAAGCATGTCTCAATAAATCAACCTCCCTCCAATCCGTAGTTACATCATTAACAATTTCCTCATCGTCTTCGTAGTCACCCTCAGCCAAGGCTTGGCGTTGTGATTCCTCAACTTCTTTTGCTAGGACTATGGATCCAGCGGAATAATCTGTACCAGTGAGATGATATCGCTGTTCACTCGACGAAGAGGGAGATGTGAGAAATGATAAGAGGAGTGTACCGTTTCCAGTACCGCATTCCATGATTCGAGTTCGGTCCGAGTTGGGCGAGGTAGGAGGTAGGTTCTGATGTGCCCATATCCGCATTTTTTTCATCGCCTGTTCGCCGAACCTAGAATCAGTCTCTGGTTACCCCGCTTGAATGCCGAGCGATATATACCAGATCTCGCCTTCATCTCCTGTATCCCGAAACACCCCAATTTCTCGGCTGACAGTAAGCATAACTCCCCCCGAGCTGAGTCTGAAAGGTGACTCACTCATAGACATCATCCCAATGGCTCTTGGTACCCAGCTTAGAAGGTGGCAGCTCTTCTCCCTCAGACATCTTGCCTAAACAAATACTGATAAAATCGAGAGAAGGAAGAGAAAGATAATCTTTCTTCCTTGGGCAGTGTAGATACGAGGTTCGACGGGAGTTGTCCGGAAGAGCAAGAGATTGAGATGAGAGAGAGAGACTCCGCGGGCGTTGACACTATCTGCAATACTACTGGTTAGAGGAAGGGAAGACAAGGTAGGATGTAAATGAATCTAGTCAGATAATATCAATAGTTGAACCGCCGAATTAGCCGAGAGAACAGCAGGGCATCAGGATCGGGACTCCGCATTCTTAACCGCAATAGAGTAAACGGAGGGATGGAATAAAAGAGTGTAAATGGGGCTCGAGCGCGTCACGGCGTGTATCATACTGCAACTACATTAGAATAGTATAGTATACCTCAACAACAATGAACAACCCACTCTTAGCTATACAGGTAAGCCTGGTTGTTCGGGAATGAAGGAGAGAGATAGAGCTGACAATCAGAGCCAGTACTGGGCAGTCAGAGATTACCTCTCACCTGTAAGTTGCCTCCCCCACCCGCCACCGTTGTCAGACTGATTATCAGGTTCTGAGGGAAAGTAAATTCAAAGAACATGGTCGTATCACTCCTGGTAAGCTATAGCATGCTGTCGGATCAAAGCTGACCAGTAGAGGAATTCGTAGCTGCTGGAGACTTCCTCGCGTTCAAATTCCCAGTCTGGCAATGGTATGTCAACTATTGTGATCTGTGGCCAGGAATCTGATGATAAGGGAGAAAGGAGATTCATCAAGAGCTCGAGATTTCTTACCGGCCGATAAACAATATTTGATCACTCGAAATGGTAAGCTTAGGGAAGCACGCATGTGTCTTTGAGCTCACGCTCAGTACCATGCCTTAGACGAGCTACTGCTATCAATTATACCGATGCAGATGAGGATGCCGAGAAGCTCATGAGCTTTCTGGATGAGGTCAGTTCGGTTACACGGACTGCGTGGATAGAGGCTGATGATACAGGCCGAAGAAGCTCCTGGACCTGATTCCAAAGGAGATGATGATTGGGTAGCTACCCATATCGGGCGAGGTCAGTCCCTTTACTATCTTGCTGTAAGGTGTGTTTGCTGAGACCAGCTCCTGCACCCGATGATCAGACCATGACGGATATTCCAGATATCTCCGACTCGCCCCCACTCGCTCCCAAGGCTGATCCTTCGGATGCAATGGGAAAATTGAATATTGATGATAAAGGCGATACTATCAATGAAGAGGAGATCCCCGATATGGATGATATACCTGATATGGATGAGGCTGCGGGTCTGGAAGAGGAAGGTGATGATGCGGCAGTCAGGATTGTACACCCTTCCGAGTAAGTGTTGTCGATTCCGCCGAGATGAGGCTAACAATTAGAGCGGATGTCAAATCCAGCGTTGGGCAGAACCTGCTTCAAGTCAGAACATATGACTGTTTAATCAGCTACGATAAGCACTATCAAACCCCCCGGTTCTGGCTCTTCGGATACGATGAAGTAAGCTTCTGTTTCCAGTGTCTGCCTTGGATCAAGCTGAGATACAGAACAAAACCCCACTAACCCCCACTCAAGTCTTCCAAGATGTCCCCTCAGATTACGCTTTCAAGACAATGACGATGGAAGCTTTCCCTCACTCGGGGGCCCAACTGGCATCAGTTCATCCATGTAAACATGCAAGTGTCATGAAGAAATTTATCGATAGAATGGAAGCTGCTCAGTCTCCAGGGGAATCATCTCCTTCTAATTCTACTTCGACTGGGGAGAAAGGGAAAAAGAAGTGGGGATTAGGAGGAATGGTGAGGAGAGTTACTGGTGGACCTGGTGAGAAGGAGAAGGAAGTGAAGAAGGAGAGTAGTGATGGTAGTGCGGAAGAAGCTGCAGGTCTGCAGGTTGATTTCTACCTTGTTATTGTAAGTTATCAGATATTTCTTGAAGAGTCGCGAGCTGACGTGCAGTTCCTCAAGTTTATCGCTAGTATCGTACCCACTATCGAGGTAAGTTCTTCGAGTTCATTGTTGTACGTCAACTGATTTATAGGTCGATAGTACTACCGCCACCATGCTTTAATCGGGACGAGCTATAAACCATAATGACATATCACGCCGGTTCTATGATACATTTGTACATGCAGCTATGAAGCTGATTCATCGATGGCTTGGTATGTCTCTCTTCAGTAGACGAAGCCCTGTCTTGCAGATCAAATCCAGCAGCAAAAAGGGCACAGGCGGCATTGCTATAAATATGCATGTCATGAGAACGTAAAGCGTGATTGGGCGTAAAGTGAGGTGGGTTGGGCGTGAAGTGATGTGGGTTGAGGACAGGCGTCCACTGGCTAAAATGTTTGTGATCATGTGTGTTGTTGTATTGACCGGAGTGCAATGTGCAAGCATGATATGCGACAGTCAAGCAAGCAAGCAAGTACGCAGTCAAGCAACCAAGGGCCTACTCCCAGGCGTGATGGTCCGGATCGATCAGGTCGAATCGGCAATCCTCGCTATTATGGTTAGTTTGAGCGATCACAATCCCGATGACTTCAGGTCGAACTCACAAGATACAATCTTTCCCTCTTGGGCATTTATGACTACTTGATCAGTATTATCCTTACAACCTGAGAGGTAAAGGGAAGAGAAGAGGAAGCAATAGGACGACATGACTTACCCATAAGTACAAATATCATCATCGTAATGACATTTCTTGTTTCTTGCAAAAGGGCATGGGATCTGTTTAGCTAGTAAAGATAATTCTTGGCATTGATCATCGTCTAATTCGTATTCGTGGCCGTAATGGCAGTCGTTATTTTGGCATCCAGAGGGACCTATCATCAGTCAATCACCCCTTCTTGACCCGATAGATCTGATCAAGTGGGAGGTACAGGTAGTGGAGATGAAGAAAGGGACAGGGACTCACTCAAGTAGTAAGTATGACAAGGCCTAGGTTTCATATCCCTGACACCACCATCTCTCCTCCTACTTCCCCTTTTACCCCTCC
>JALPCC010000142.1:0-14219 GCA_026538405.1 Cryptococcus sp. GC_Crypt_2
CTTCAACGATTTCCCCCCGCATCACCACAATCTGCAGTGCTGGCTATTATCGAGCATAGGCTTACAATACAAGGTCCCGTCACGAGACTTGACACGTTGTGCAGCTTATTTGAACCTCACAAGCCAGTGCTCCTGGCAACGTCTCGTCAGTGTACTGTCATCCGGCGGCGCGTGAGTCGCCTAAAGGTTGCAGCATACACAGCTAGTCGCCCAGTTTCGAAACCCCTCCATGAGTTCCAAATGCGCTTATGGTATGAGTAAGAGTCAGTGACTGACTTTGCTGAGGACAATAAAGCGACCTCTCGAAGATCAAGCTCCGGATGACCGAGTCTTCATGATAAGCCTGACTCGCTACTTTGTTACAGAATTAGGTCTTGGTACTTACATCACAGATGAGGCGTACGTTCACTTTTTTTCGTCTAGAGTCAGCATGAGATCCTCGACTGAAAGAGGATACAAGGTACCGGGAGGCGAAGCTGCACAGTCCACTGACTCAGTGGTGACAGAGGCTCGATACCCCTGACGATCGAGGCTGAGTGCTCGCCAGGTGAGTCTGGCCCTCTCGCCTGCTCCCCCACTATATAAATACGGGTTGACGTTCTTGAAGAAGTGAAGGGATATACCTTTGGCCTGAGGCATTCCACTGTGCTTGTTTTGGAGAGAGTTCTAAGTATCCCGGCGGACACCGTCGCTCTCTCATGATCACTCCAACGGCTCTCGGAGTGCTGTGGACGCATTCGGCTGTAGAAGAGAGACCAGCTCCTCCCACCGGGAAAATTATATCACAGCTACACAAGCTCCTCGGAGATTTTAGGCCGTCTAGGGCACAGCCGAAGTGTAAGCTCTGAATATCTGTCGTAAAGTCCTTAATCCCTGCTGACAGGCTGCAGTGTGTGATCCACCCACCAAAGGCGGACCAGCCTACACCCATTTCCATCTAAATCGCAGATTTCTGCCTATGATGAGACTTGGCGTTGAATGAGGTACAATCAGGAATCTTTGGAATCGAACTTTCTAGTCCATCGACTATAGACTTGCACCGGATAAGGTCCAGAACTTTATATCCGCCCAAGAGAATAATGGTTGCTGTTTTGCAATTAGGTGATCGTGAGCCCGAAACGGGATAGTTAGCCTGAGATCCTAAAATTTAGGACGTGTCGCGCCAGAGTGGTCGAGAGGTTGTTCTCATGTTTTGGATATCTACGATTGGGAGGCCCGCCGATCTGGCGCTCGAGCTGAAGACTTCTATGATAACGACAATTGTGGTTACCGTGGACCAGATACTATTTTACTGGTGAATTGACGATACTGTGGGCTTCTCTGTAAAGCGTATATGGCGGGGAAAAGCGAGTGAACTCTCCGTCTATTCTTGACCCCAGCATGTAAGCCTGTACATATTTGTTTCACCTCAAGCATGTAGAAGAGAAGTGATGAGCGCGTTAGTGAATGAGCTGATATAGGGAACCTTGAACGCTGATCCCGTGCCCCGGAGGAACTCGGAGTCAAAATCGTCATATTCAGTCTGAGATACTTCAACGCTCTCTACTTCATCGACATGCGCTGGTGCCTTCAACTCAAGCACATTGGTCGTGCGTGGGAGGGCCGGGATAAGGAAGAGTACATCTTGAATATCAGGTAATATATGATACCAAAAAATCAGAGCATTCCGTCTCGTCCGCTACGCACTTCTCCGCCTTTCTTGAAATCCTACAGGCACTTCAAGCTTGGTCTCTGGGACGAATGCGAGTCGCCACCTAGGTGCAAGAGCACATGAACGATGTATGCGAAGCTCTGCGTGGCACCAGGACCTCCTGCCCGCGAGACGATGGACTAGCGGTCACATCGAGTCGCAAACCTCGAGGTCTCGGAAATCGACAAACGACATGTGACCACGTTCACGCAATGGAGCAACAGAAAGGCGAGCGTTATGATACAGCAGGCGGCCATTGATGGAGTCATCACTTGACGGCTAGGTTGATGTGTCCGTGTCTGGATCGGTGGAAGCAGCCTGGGACAATCAAGTCGGTGGCGTAGATGGCCCTTCGTTGGCTGAAGCCAACACGTTCAAAAAGCCAGCGAAGCAAGCGTGTGAGCTCGAGCACACGTCGTCTGGAGCGCCATAAGATTCGGCGGATCGATGTCGGATTGGCGCTTCCATTAATCGTTCGAGCTTCGAAATCAGGCGACACATCGGTAACCACCATTGGTCCGCCTTGAAGTCAGCATTGTCACTATTTTCATAACTGCACCTCTTTGTCGCTCGCGAGAAGTAGTGACTGCTCGATCGTGTTGGAGAACTTGTACTGCAGACCACCAACCACCTCGATAATATCTGCCGCAAATCGGGCAATTCCCTGCACAATTAGATCCGTCTCGGAGCAATGACTCACATCAAAGATAACTCTCACGTCCTGACCAGTCGAGATCGCGGGTTTCGATAAATGTACAATCGCTTTCTGTGAACCCATATCCAGCTCAATCAGAGAGAGCTGAAGAGTGCTCGCATAACAGGTGATAATCCTGGACGAGGTGTGGGGAACAATCTGGACGTCAGGTTGAGTCCAGCTCGCAATGTCACGTGTAAGGGAAGGGGAAAGTAGAACATATGGGTGAACTAGACGACGAGGTTTATGGAAATGCTTACCTGCGACCCAGTCACCGATTTCAGCGATGACTCTGCGCTCTGCCGCTGGCGCAGTGAGGCGTATGTGCTCATAAAGTTGGTACGAGGGTAGCACATGGGCAGAGATGAAGAAGACGGTATGAGTCCACCGATGCTCTGAATGATCGCAGCAAAGCATGAATGGTCTGGTAAGGGTGTTTTGGGATCCAGGCAATATCGAGCGTATGTTGAGAGGGCTTGTACACACCCGCTATCAAGTCTTTGATGACTTGGCGATGGCTGACTAGTGAGGAAGGCATCCAGCTGGATAGTAAGCTGGCTGAGCGAAGGAAAGTACTCACGCGATGACGAAGATTGCTGTGATCACCCAAAATGGGAGACACCAAGCCGGAGTCATCCGCAGCTTTGAAGTCGACCTCAACCGAATGTAGGGTGTCGAAGGCGGTCTCGATCGGATGAAGCTCGCCGTTTACAGGATTTTGTGGCTCTGAATCCGTGTCGTGTCTATCATGTGTCTCATCAGTTGTTTCGCTCTGAACGAGGGTGTCGAGATCCGAAGTGGTTGACCGGACGCCTGCTGACGGCGATCTGGCAGGCGTAATGCTCGAATTTGAATGAAAAGGTGCGACTTTCATGGCGACGAGTGATTGTACAGCTTCAAGAGGATGAATACGTTTTGGTCTGCGTCTGTCGGCATAATTGGGAGAACAATCTCGAAAGACGGGGGCGTGTTTTTTGATGAACCAAGTGGTTTCGCATGAGTATCCCTTATCAAGACCCTTGTCGGTACATTCTTTGTAAAACTTTGCTTGAGTACCGTCGGGGACGAGGCGGAAATATTCGTCCATTTCGATAAGGAGCATATGAGTCCTGCGCTTGTCTTCATGAGATGACATGAGTAAATTGTCATATTTCTTGCGGTTGCCTTTCTCGGGAGGTGTTTTGCCGGCAATACCCAGAATATCGCGAGAATCGTCCAGCCGACCTGCTTCAACGGACCGCTCAAGCCAAGCCAGGGATACACGTTCGAGACCAAAATAGAGATCGGCTACAGTACCAAGTCCATGGGCTAGTCGGGCGCCTCTACCACTGAACGGGGGATTTTCTTCCATATTGCCGGGAATGAGAAGCAGTGGTTGGAGATCGATGCCGTCTCGCCGTCGTTCGGTGACAAGTTCTCCCTCGGAAGCCTGGGAGTCAGTTCTCCTGATTTCACTATCACTCACATTGATCATCTGCTCTGCTCTCTCTCTCGCTACAGCCCCCCATACACTGGTCTCGACCATGAAACAGATACCTTTCAGTATATTGGACCTCGGAATTTCCATCACATTCGCTCGCCCGTATCGCTCGGCCAAGATCACCTGCTCGGACTCATCTAGGCGATCCTGAGCAGTCTTGACAGATACGACGGTCGATAGTCTCCTTGGGCGCGTCTTCGCGCGTGGAGTTCGCCAAGGCGCAGTCACCGGCGTAATGGTATCATCATCAGATGCGTCGGCCTCCGCCCTGCTCCTTTTCTGCGTCCCATTCGGTCTCTGAGTCCGCTCGTGAAGGGAAGTTGTTATCATATCCGTATGCAGTCTCGGATTCGTGTGTGTGTACTTATTAGATGAGAAGTGTAATAAGAAAGACTGTCAGCAGTTTAAGGTTGAAGTGTGGCGAATGACAACCAAGTCAGCAGTGCCACTTGTAAAACGATAATCATTAACGCCGAGCAAAGCAAATCTCCGGGGTCCTTCCATTGATTCTTCTCTTATGTTCATCTTCACCATCTAATCATGCTCACCAGTCAAACGTCCGACTCGGTCAATCGAGACCTGATTCCAGATGATAGTCCGTTCCACAAGTCAGCACTACACGAGGGATTTCGAGTGCGATTACCATCGTACACTCCACAAGTCCGGCGACTCATCGTACCGGCATCCATGACGGCGACTTATCGGTGCACACTCGTCTATCCCAGCAAGAACGCCTGGGGTTCGCTACCGAGTCCTAAAGTTTCAAAATCGTGGCTGCCCCTGGGCTATACGTATGTCTCGTCATCTTTCTGCCAGGACGCCACTTATCAGCACAGAAGGGAATCGGTGGAATGCATGCAAGCGAAGATCCGCAGTCTCCCTACTATTATTGTTGGGATCTCAATACACGAAGACCAGAACCCCGGGACGATCGTGCTCGATGCTTGCTGGAATTGTCAGGTGGAAGGCACTGGTCCTGATTGTGGTATTAATCGTCTGATGCTAGGTGATGATGGGAGGATTTTATGGGTCAGCAAACATGTCAGCCCTTATGCTAATAGTTCAGGGATTGAGAATTCATTCCGCCCCGATACCGAAGCCACCTGCTGTAGACCAGGCGCTCGCTCCAGTGTCGTCCGACAAAAATGATAAAGCAACCGTTCATGCTACCGACTCAACTCGTGCCGTCTCACTACCTGTGACTCCGGCATCACCCCCTCAGGAGTTGCGTTACGGCTCGGCTCCAGCTGTTGTCGCAAGTTCTGTTCTTGGCAAAGCAAAGAAAAGAAAAGGTTTGTCCCGTATAGCATCGGTGCTGATGACTAGTCGTCAACTCCCAGATCCAAAATACCCCAAACCTTACATCCGGAAACATGGATACCAGCGAATGGCTCGGTCAAGTCTTGACCCTCGCGTCCACTATCACAGCCAACGCCCCGCTTCAAATACTTTCCCAGGGCCAACATGAAACTGCTATGAACGAGCTTCGGACTTGCCGCCAAACAGTGAAGGATCAAGCCGCCAAACTCAAGACCTCGGAGTCGTCTTTGACGGATCTGAGGGCGCTGATGGAGATAAGCCGAATTCGTACAACGGAGATTGAAAGGGAAGCGCAAGTCTTGAAAGATCAATTGCGTTTTTGGAGGTCAAACGCAGCATCGACGATACGCGAAATTCGAGGTGTCAGTCAACTCGACGGACCCAACGATGGACTCGATGATCTAGATGATGAGCATTTGTGGTCAGCCCTCACTGCGCCCGATGAGTGAGGGATATATGTCCTTCTACATTAGAGTACTGAATGCATCTATTTCTGGCAATGAATTTTCCCTTGCTGACCACTTTGCCTTTATTCCACGCCTCGACGTAGGTATGAGCTCCGGACTCACTTGATTCTTCTGCAGTCAGTAAAGCAACCGCCAACCGCACCAGAGCAACCTGTCATCAGCTCGTTACTAAGTAACTTTCCTGTTTGACCGAATGTGCCTACAAGACTGCCCGATCCACTTGATTGTCAATACTAAAACAGTACTTCGTGTCCGCGTAAATTTATTTTCCCAGCCTGCGTGTGGCAGGGATCGTCAATGCTTCATTTCGATGGATTGGCTGCAGACAAGATACCCCGTCAGCGTAGTAGGGGTTGAATAGTGTTTTAGAACGTTGTGCGAGGAGAGAAGCATGGCGTCTGTGATAGTGAGAAGCTAGATAATGTCATACGGGTAATCTATCCTTTTAGGTATAGCTGTATGGGCGTGTCCTCATACGCATCCGTCGCAGCGTCTCGGCCTGAGTTGGGATATGGCTATGATAATCTGTCACATGGTTGCAGTTTACGTGGAGGAATACTGTGGCCCAATACTAGCCCTATGCACAGAGCACAAAAGAACGTTTGCGATATGATGGAGTACATTCATAAGGCGTACCCAGCTTTATTCGATTAGGTGTACAAGGACCATTACGAGTATTTGGACCTGGAGCCTCACTATTCCCCGTTTCTTTGCAGTCTGTACATGCCACCATTTGCTATCCCATGACCTCTGGCTACAGTCGATCTTATATGCCTGAAGCTTTCGGATGTTACGTGATACGGCAAACCGATACGAACGAGATAATAATGATAGGGATTTCTCACGACATCTCTGTGACAGTTGAACAGCACTATAAGGCGACTCAGACCAGAACCAAAAGCATGAGAGCCGTCCACAGATGCATTTATGAGAACGGTGGAACTGAGAAGTTCTCCATTGGCGTCATAGTGTCTTCAGTTGTCTGTAACCTGATTGAGATCTACGAGTCTACCCAGGGCAGGCTGTCCGATCCCGAACGTAGAGTGCTCTGGATCTTAATGACGTTCAAGCGTATAGCAATATGCATATCTCTGGTCAATGTGGTGAGACCTATTGGCAACATATCGGTTGGATTGGGCTTTGATAAAATTTAACGCTATTCTTGGCCTTGTAGCAACGGCTCGGGACAAAACATATACCTGACTAGCAATATATTATCTTCCGTGCACTAAGCTGCAGCCTGGGAAGCGCACATGGTCGGTGCCTATACGTGAAAAGGTCGGCTGCTTCGAGAGGCGACTGAGCGGTAATATAATCCGGACCTTTGGGAGTGAACTCTTCTATTCTTCCTTTGTCGCTCCTCACAAGCTACTTGAGCATGAGGTGTCCTTTCATCGGTTCGTTTTGAATCTGAACAGGGCATATTCTGAGGACTGGTTCAGCATAGTCCGAGTCCTGGTGACTGTAATGTCGATTGTGCTTACAAGTCGAAGCACCACACAGCGTCATGTCGTTAGCTACAGCTGTGCACCTGACAGGCGACGGCGGATGCAAGAGTGCTGGAAGCTGAACGAGGTATAGGTGATTGTGAGAACAAAAGGATGTATGGCCATCTTTCGTTCAGACTGGGTTCTTGTGCAACTGGTCACGCGTCTCTGTCGACATTGTCCGAATTCAGGTTGACGGTGTAAGACCAGCTCGCCTCTTTCTACTGGAGTGCGCTCCGCCGACCAAGGATGAAAGCAGTATACCGAGACGGCTTATATATACCACCACAGGGTGCAATGTCATCCTCCTCGTGTTCGGGATCGCCTTGCAGCTCCCACGCAAGCTGCCAAAGGTCGGGGCTCAATATGATACCAGATACACTGATGTCCTTCCAGCATACCGTTGAGGAATTATTCACGGAAGAGAGTCTTGTTGAATTTCATTGGTCCATCCACTGCTTACGCCAAGCTACCCCTTGTTTCATCTTACACAGCTTTCTGATAGTCAGGCTCTTATATAACTAGCTAGATCAACCTCTGGTTGTCTCTTCATCGCTTCTATAGTGCTGAAAGACAACCAGCAACGGCAATCATCTTTGACAGATTAAAAGTCCCAGTGCAACAGCCACTATACACGCCCCTTCAGCACCTACTCATACTGCCTTCACCGCTTCAATCACTCGAGTCACTGAGGATCTTCAGCTACTGACATGGCGCTTCCAACAACCACAATGAGCAGCAAGCTCTACGAGTGATCCTCACTGGCAGCAACAACTACAAGGAGTGGCAACGAGCCATCACCAACCATTTGGTTGCCAAAGACCACTTCTACCTTGCCAAAGACCTTGAGCGTGTCGTCTCAATGGACACACCAGCCGCCCATCTCACCTCAAAAGAGAGACCTTCAAGCCTGGTCTCTCATCGACTCCACCCTTCCAGTCAACATCCACCACAACCTGCCAGCAGATATTGGTCAAATCCAGGATGTGTCTGTCACTGCTAGCTCGTACTCTCAAGCTGGAAGCCTCCTTTCTTATCTTGATGGCAAGTACTCTGCCATCAAGGACTCTTGACAACCTGAGCTCTATCGAATCATCTTGGCAAACCAACATTGATGAGGATGAGGATCCAGCACCTGTCATCAGTGGAATGCGACAGGCCTTCAATGACCTCATCACTTCTAAGGCCAAGGTGGACAACAGTCAACTTGCCTATGCCATCCTTCTGGCTCTACCTCTTTCTTTTACCACCATTGCGCAAGCATTCTACTTGAATGATCTACCAACTTTGCTTGATGTCATCTCAGCAGTCAATGGGGAATGGAGGCGCCAATGTCAAGTCTCAAGCGGCACTGCTCTCCAAGCACAAGCTAGAGACAGCAAGAACAAGGGGTCCAGGAATCAGTCAAGCAATGAACAGAATCGAAACGACAGCAAAGGCCGATACTGCAAGTTCCACCGATCCTCAACTCACTGAACCAAGGACTGTCGAGCAAAACAAGACGCCACTGCCAAGCTTGCATCAGTCCAGCCTCCTGCAGCGGTCACCAATAGTCAAGAGAACACCAAGCAAGAGTACGGATTCATTGCTCATACTACCCTCGACCTGGATGCTGCTGCCTTTGCCTCTGTCGCAAAGCAGGAGCTGGTTCTTGACTCTGGCGCTACACACACCATGGTCAATGATGAACTCCTCCTATCGAATGTCTCTGCTCTCGCCAAGCCCATTCCTGTCACAATTGGCAATGGCACCACCATCAAGGCTGTCAAGACCGGTATTCTTCACCTGAATGACCTTGCCATACCAGATGTGTTGGTAGTCCTGCTCTTGGACAAAATCTCATGGGTGTCAAGTCTACCATTGACTCGCCCAGCAAGTCATGGCAGTTCAACTACGTCACTGCTTGCCTCAAAGACAATGATGCAACATTGCTCTTGGCTCAACTTGTCAATGGCCTCTACATTGTCAACTGTACGCTCCTCCCCACTGCCTATGCTGTATCCATCGCTGAACCACCTTCCCTCCTACAGGACTGGCACCTACGCTTAGGTCACTTGAATGTGAGAGATGTGGTTCACCTAGGCAAGCTAGGACGGCTGGATGAGGGGGAGTGGAACAATATGGCTCGCCATATACATGACTTTCGATGTGACGCTTGTATTCAAGGCAAGGGCAAACGCCTACCTTCTCCACCTTCACATGTCCGAGCCACCTCACCCTTGGAGCTCATCCATGTTGACCTCTATGGCCCATCTCGCACAACGTCTATTGAAGGACATCAACACATGGCCACATTCTATGACAACTACACTTGCTTCATTGATGTCATGTTCCTCAAGACCAAAGCTGCCAGGCCTGGAGCCCTTGACACTTATCTCAACACAGTAGAGAATCAACAACGAGGCTCAGTCCAGGCTTTTTGCAGTGATCATGGTGGCGAGTTCCAATCCGCCAACATTGATCACATCCTACATGCTCAAGGTATCTTGCAACAGTTCACCCCTCCTGATGCTCACGCTCAGAATGGGAGAGTAGAACGAGCCCATCTCACCATTCTCAACATCACTCGTACCTTACTGCAAGAGTCCCAGCTCCCTCGACACCTATGGACTCATGCAGCACGTTATGCAGCCTACACTCGCAACTTCTGTCCTAGCGGTCCACAGAAGGTAGTACCCAATCAACTTTGGCATGGACCAACTCAAGCAAAGCTGTATCACCACCTTCAACCTTTTGCAAGCAAGCTGTTCTACCAAGACTATTGACAGACAGACAAACTGTTGCCTCGATACCGCCCTGCGCACCTCCTTGGCTTTGTTGAAAACACTACCAAATAGTTTGGGATCAAGAGCTTCAGGGAGTGGTGGAAACTCGTGACATCACCTTCAAGACTCAAGAGATACGTTCTTCCAACACCGATACTCCCTCTGTCAATGACATAATCAATCCAATCCCTATTGAGGCCTCTGTAGAGTCTGAGCAAGATACGGATCTGGAGGAGACCAACAATCAGGATGGTGAGGAAGCGGAGGAGGGAGATGAGGTGCATGCAGTGCAGTCTGCAGCCCCACCTGGCACTCGACACTCACGGCACCTTGTCAATGCAAGACCAGAGTACAACCGCTGGGATCTTCCAGGTTTTGAACAAGGCTCCTGGCAACAAGCTTCCCTTGCTCATGCCCTATCAGCCGATGCCTCACCTCAGTCCTGCAAGCTTGCCAGAGAATCTGCAGACTGGCCAAACTGGCAGCTTGCAATCAAAGACCAGCTAGCCAGAATGGAACAGTATGGTGTCTGGGAGATCAGCTACCGACAGCCCAGTGATCAAGTACTGAAGGCTCGATGGGTCTTCACCCAGAAGATTGATGGGACCACTGGCAAACCAACAACCTTCAAAGCTTGCGGGGTTGCCAAGGGATTCTCTCAGATGGCTGGCATTGACTACAATGAGCTCTACGTTGGTGTTGTCCACAAAGACAGCATTAGAGTCTTCCTTGCAATTGTCAATCATCTCAACTTCTACTGTGATCAAGTCAACATCAAAGCAGCCTTCCTCAACGGCAATTTTGAAGAATGCATTCTTCTTGAACCTCCTGAAGGCAGCAACATACCGCCCAACAAGGTATTACATCTTAAGAAATCACTCTATGGGCTCAAACAATCACCTCAATGTTTCAATAAAGCTCTGGATCAGTGGTTACAGGCCCAAGGGCTTCGACCAACCTCAGCAGATGGGTGCATCTACCAACAAGTCAAGAATGGTGTCACACTCATGCTGTCAGTCCATGTGGACGACCAGCTCATTGCTTGCTCCAGCCGAGACAAGCTAGACCGCTTAAAGGCTCTCCTCAACAAAGAATTTGAACGTACCAATGGTGGATCAGTCAGCTACTTCCTGAGTATCAACATTCAACGAGACCACAAGGCCAAGACACTGTCCCTATCTCAACACCACTATGTTCAACAACTTCTTGAATGCTTCAACATGATGGACAGTAGTCTTGCTTGAACGCCTCTCCCTTCCAAGTACCAGCCTCTCCATGCCACCAATGGGGATTACAACAATGCCAAACATGAGCAATATCCTGCAATGGTAGGCTCACTCCTCTATGCTGCAACAATCACTTGACCTGATATTGCCTATGCCACTTTGCTCCTCTCCCGTACCGCCATCAAGTGAAGTATGACCCATATCAAGGCTGCCTGCCACCTCATGTGATATCTCGAGGGAACTACAAATCATGCTCTGGTCTTCAAACAGAACAAGTCTGCGCTTCCTCTCTGTGGATATGCTGACGCTGACTGGAGTAGCAACTTGGAGACTCGCCGGTCAACAACTGGATATATCTTCCAGGTCCTTAGTACAACCATAGGCTGGAAGTCTCGCCGACAGCCAACTACAGCCTTGTTAACTGCTGAAGCCGAGTACATGGCTTCCTCTGATGCTGCCCGCCAGGCTTCTTTGTATGCTCTTGAATGACTTAGGCTATCCTCAACTCAACTCTACACCGCTTCACAACGACAAGAACGCCGCAATCCAGCTGTCCAAGGACCCAGTCAATCACAATCGATCAAAGCACCTTGATATACATGTTCATTTTGTCAGAGAGACAGTTGCCGACAAGCAGATCTCACTTCTTTATGTTCCAACTGAGGACAATCTAGCCGATGCTCTCACCAAACCACTTGCTACGCCATTGCACTGCTCTCTTCGACACAGGATGGGGATCAAGGGTGCAGTGGACAGAGGGGAGTGTTGAATTTCATTGGTCCATCCACTGCTTACCTCTTATATAACTAGCTAGATCAACTTCTGGTTGTCTCTTCATCGCTTCTATAGTGCTGAAAGACAACCAGCAACGGCAATCATCTTTGACAAGTCTTGCGATCGCGAGTATATCCCATCATCGATATTCACCACCCTCCAACCAAAGATAATGTTGCTACCTAGATAGAAGGCATCGCGCACACCGATTCCTAGAGCAGATGACGCCCAACGTAGCTTAAGGGGGCGCGATGGATACAGACTGGGGCCTGTAAGTCTTGCACGATGGAACCCTCGGGCACTGCGGTCGAAAGGGGGTATGGACTGGGCTTAGAAACAGTCACAAGGCAACATGCTTGAACCGGTAATGCATGAATTGTCTTGGAAACTTTGAGCAAACTCTCCATTTTCCCCGCCTGGGCAACAGCAGTCACTCGTCTCCGAGATTTGATCATAAGCCTCATAACAACAGTTAGATGATATATTCCGGAAACAAGGCCTTATCCGATCTCAGAAGTCCCTCTTTAGGTGCTAAGTGTAAAAAGGAAAAGACTCGCCACAGTTTCAATTCATCTCGGCGTTTTTGTCTCGCCGATAAACTTTCGAGAGTAAATTGCACTTACTTGTCTCTCGTCCATTCTAACATACACTTGCTAGACAACCTACATTCCCTTTGTGCTCCCAAGTATATCAGCATAACGATTGCATCACCTACAAGCAGTATGTCGAGATAAGTCAGGGATGTGTACTAACGGCAGATGCTTCCCCTCGGCTTGCCCTCTCGACGAGCTCCCCGACATTCAATTGGTCCCGGTACTCAAGTCATACCATCCGTCTCTTTACAAAGACGATCTTCGCTCTCCAAGCTGATGGAGCCGACTGCCGCCTCATCTGCTCGTGCAGCTGCTGGTTCGGAATCTAGACAAAGATCGACCAGCGCAATGAGCCGAAGATCGTCCACCAACAACCCGCTTGATTCTCGAACCTCGATCTCGCGTCAACAAGGTCGTCTCATGGCACCGCCTGCTAGGACAGTCCACTCGTCCGCTGTGTTCGTGGTGTAAGCGTTCTCATTTTTCACATCTCTTTACCTTTATTGATAATCAGCCTTCGACCGACGATCAAGGAAGATCACACCGACCAGCGAGCTTGGAATCTCACCAACCCAATTGAGCTTCGAAGTGAGACTACCGGAAACGTTTTCCCAATCAGTGAGCTTCTGTAATGACTAGATTTGTGCTAACGCTCAGCTTTTGGAATCGATCTATCAACAAGTCCCGAAAGCAAGTTGAACGAACACTGCAAGATCAAAATTGACGGTAAGTCTGGCGGTTCTGTCCTTGGTCATGCTCATCGATCTTCACCATCACCACCATATTCGTGCATCTCCACACAGCCGCCCTTCCCGTATCCCTACACTCCATGTCCCAAGGTCGCTCGACTGACCATTAGACATGTTGCAATTGATACAGCCTAAGATCATGGTGCTTCAAGGACCAAGCTCTGGTGGAAAGTCGACTTTCCTGTACGGCAAGACCGACAACAATGGCTATTTGTCTTACGCAATGTCCCAACTATTGTCCGCTAGGAAATCCGGAGATGCTCAAGTACACATCCTATTCACCGCTCTCGAGATCCGCGACAATGCCAAATGTTACGATCTACTAGGGCAAGACGTTGACGCAAAGATGGTCCTGAAGCCCAAAGGAACTAGAGCTACTAGGTTCTGGGTTCCAGAAGGTGCTTGCGAGCGACTCATCACGAACGAAAATCAATTCGAGGAAGTTTTGAGGATAGCTAGAGGTGGATTGAAAGTGAAAGGCAATGATGTACATAACGGATCTTCTAGAGGGTTTACCCTGTATAAAATGGTAAGTCACCCTTCAATGCTTAGAGTCGGTCTCTGCCCCCACCCTCCTTATACGTATTCTTCCCTCGATCTCTGGCTTGGTGTTCAAGTTTGGATGCACTCGCTCGCATTTTTAAAGCTGACAAAGCAGGAGGTATTGTTTGGCAATCTTGCTTCGCACAATCGCCATCAGTCGACTGGAATGCTTCTTTCCTCAACCAACCATCGTTTCCCTCCATCCTGCTCACACTGGATCATGGACACACCTGGTTCTGAACCTCTCAACGAACACTTTTAGGGTGGTAAACCCTCTCCGCTCAACTCGAAGCTCGGAACCATGCAGGAAGCTCTCAGGGGTGCAAGAGGGGTTATCGATACTGGCAGTGGTCTTCCACCTGGAACCACACAAAGTGCAGTGTAAGTACAGGATCGCACCTGCTGTAACAATTGCTGAGATCTAGCATTCA
>JALPCC010000143.1:0-13757 GCA_026538405.1 Cryptococcus sp. GC_Crypt_2
GCGGGGACAGTTCCCGAGTTGTGCGAGAAGGGTTGTCTGCCTTCGTAAGTTCTGATTTGCGTTTACGTTCCGATTCGCGGGGACGATCATCAGAGGGAGACTTTCGTGTAGCGTCGTTTTCGGCTTCGCTCCGTCGCTTTCTATCACGTCCCTCGCTGGTAGACGAAGGCGAACGACGTCTACGCGACGATCGAGTTTCGTATTCATTGTCCTCCGGATCCTTCTTGGATCTAACCTTATGAGAACCGTTTTCATACCTTGACTCCAGATCCTCCTGCTCATGCCTCTTTCGCCTTGAGCTTGTATACGACTCTTCATCCGCAGCCTCCCTA
Organism: Cryptococcus sp. GC_Crypt_2; assembly: GCA_026538405.1. Lineage (NCBI taxonomy): Eukaryota > Fungi > Basidiomycota > Tremellomycetes > Tremellales > Cryptococcaceae > Cryptococcus > Cryptococcus sp. GC_Crypt_2. Next base: position 333 of record JALPCC010000143.1, read on the forward strand.
CGTGAACGCGGTCGAGGTGAAAGTTGGGCGTTCGAGTCGTCTTCCTTGTGTCGCCTTGATCCCAAACCCTCCTCCTCACCATCTTTGACATCGTCCCGCCTACTTGGCCGTTCAGACCTGTGCCTATCCGTCTCGTCGTCACGTGCACGCATACGTTTGGAACTTTGACTTAATTCTTCTGGATCTTCGCGTCGTCTTTGTTTCGGACTTTGACTATCACGTCTGGACTTCATGTGGTCGCCGTTGACTGCATTCGCCTCCTCAGCCACGGCCTGTGCTTCCGCTTCTTCCCTCCTCCTTCGTCTTCGATCTCTTCGATTTTCACCCTCGTGTCGACCGTCATCATGTGTTCGGTCGTTCCTCCGACTCGAGCCCTCTCGAGTATCTCGATCTTCGTCCTTGTGTCTGTTCGACCGACTTTCAGATTCCCTCTCGTACCTTCTACCTTCTCTTGTTTCAGTCTCTTCATCGTGCCCATAAAGATCATTCCTTCTTTTCTGCCTTTCATCTTCATCCTCCGAGCCCTCTCGTTCTCGCCGCCTGTCATCATCACGTATACTCTTCCTCTTCATCCAGTCCTGCCTTTTCTTACTTTCCGGTAAACCTTCCAGACCATTATTCATCATTTCCTCCTCTTCTCCTACATCATACCTAGTCCTCCTCTCTCTACTCCCCTGCCTCTTATCATGCCATCTTTGTTCCCTTTCCCTTTCCTCCCTATTTCTACCTCTATCTGAATCTAAATCATCTGATCTCATTCCTCTTCCTTTCACTTGTCGTCGACCTACATCCCTCATTGCCCCTCCAAACATTCTTGATGCCGCTGATCGAGATGATTCTCCTAAACCAGAATTGGATCTTGCCGTGGAAGCTGCTTCTAGCTGTTGCCTGATGACTGTTGAGTTATGATTATCGACCGTCTTGATGATAGATGCAAGGAACCTCTTGTTTGGCTTCGGAGCATTTGGATCGGGTCTATTGTACCGTCAACTCTCTCTGATCAGAACTGGTTGGAATACACTTACTGCGACTTGTCATTGGCATTACCCAACAAACCTCCTAGACCGATTTCACTCCATTTTGCGTCCCGCTCCTTTGCTTCTTTTGCCAATAGCTCAGCAACATGTCTATCGAGATCTCCATCTGAAATGTCTGCTGGTATACCCGCTGCTGCTCTCACGAGATTATTGACCACCGAGTTGAGCGACATTACCCCTCTTTGTCGAATGTCGTATGCGAGAAGTATCAATAATACAGGTGGAAGATAAGTTGCTTGTATCGGAGTTATCCGAGGTATACCACTATGCCACAGAAGGTGTTTTTAGAAATACTCCTCAACTGATTGCTGGAATATGGTGCACTGAAATGACATAGCCTTATATCCTACCCTCTCCCTCCTCTTGTGGCTAAGAATATGTGTAGTATCTGTGATTAATTTTGTCAGAAGCATTGTGTTCCTACAGGAAGTTCTTCTAATGCAATCTCTCTAGCCTGTCTCAGCCCCTGCAGCTTGCTGCAATTGGACATGTAGTCATTGATCTCACGCTTCAGCCTCCCGATGTCACGGCACGTTTCCAGGTTCTTGTCGATACCGGATGGTGCGAGTGCCAGAAGTATTGGGATCGTTTTATTTTCAGATCTCGTCATTCCTGTACCACTGTGCCTTAGGATTATTATCTGAATACTTTTTTGCGAGTTCAACATTTTTGTCAAATACAACATAAAATGTCATACCGCGTACCATTTAACGCGGAACCTCAAGATGACTCTGGATCTTCAAGTGGAGAAGAAGACAGACTCTCTGACTGGGCATCATCACTAGGAGAAGCATTACAGACGAAATCACTATTTTCAAGTAAAACGTTCCCGAACCCAGATGCAGCTATTGAATTCGATACGAAAGAACATGGGTTCAATATCAAGGATGAGAGTAGTAAGAAGGGACTGGATCTGTATGGACGTATGCGATTGATTAATTGGATTAGGAAGGAGGTGAATTATTTTTGCGATTATTGGGTGGAATTCGGGAATTCACTGATTTACAGGGGGTCAGTGCTGAACAGGCTAAAGCACTCAATGGGAATGATAAGTTATTCGAGGATGAAGAGCTATTGATTCCTGTCATCCCGGATGATCCCTTACTTCGTATGTCAAGCTTTTGTCAAGTTCGACGAGAAACAACGCGACTAACGATCAGAAATGGATTTCGATGATGAATGGTCCGAAGACGAGGATGGGCCCATAGCCGCCCAATCTTCCAAGGACGAAGCCAAACCAAGTAGTGGACAAGTCGGTCGCTTAGAGGCAGAGCTTGAAAAAGCTAGGGCGGACGTCAAACGCCTTCAAAACTTAGTTCAGGAGATGACGGATGATGGTGATGAGAGTGACAAGGAGCAGATCGTGCTTGGACCTGGAGTTAAGTCGAATGGTAAAGGCAAAGGAAAAGCGGTCAGGGATGATGATACCCATTACTTTGATTCTTACGAGCATAATGGTGTGTCCCTTACTCGCTCGCCTTGATGATGAGGATGGTCTGATACTGACGATAGATATCCACGAAATCATGCTGAGGGATACTACCAGAACAGTCACCTATGCTCGATTCTTACTATCGAACCCAAAAATCTTCGAGGGAGCTATAGTTATGGACGTCGGATGTGGAACTGGAATTCTATCAAGTACGCTCCCACTTTGGTCATATAGAAGTTCACTGAACGGTAGTGCTGGCTGCTAAAGCTGGAGCTAAACATGTTTATGCTATCGAAGCTAGTGGTCTAGCTGTCAAAGCTAGGGAAAACATCGTTAAGAATGGGTTCAAGGAACAGATCACGTATGTCCTCCTGGTCCCTATGTCACGGGGTGGACGAGTGGTGTGGAGGATGCTGATATCAGTGTCATTCAAGGCAAAGTGGAGGATATCGAATTACCAGTCAAGCACGTTGATGTGATAGTCAGCGAGTGGATGGTGAGCCTACTTCTGTCTTTGGCTTGACTCGACTAACGTATAGGGATACATGCTACTCTACGAGTCCATGCTGGATTCCGTCCTAACGTGAGTACGCTCGCGGAGACACGAGACGGTACTGATGACAGTGCTCGAGACCGATTCTTGAGCCCAAGTGGGCTCATGGCTCCCTCCCAAACGCGATTGGTACTTACCGCCATCACCGGTGAAAGACTATGGAAGGAGAAGATTGATTTCTGGAATTCTGTCTACGGTGCGTTGACACACCAGCACCTGAGCTGATGGCAGGATTCGATATGTCGACTATGGGTACGACGTACTTTGATGAAGGGCAGATTGATATCAACGAAGCCAAAGAAGTCGTCACCAATGAGTTCATTATCAAGGTGCGTTCACTGTTTCAAGATTGGAAAGGTGGCCGGCTGACAGCCAGGATGTCGATGCTCAGACAGCGACAGTCAAGAGTCTAGACTTCAAGACCCCCTTCACACTCACTGCCACTTCTTCCACCACCATTCGAGCGTTCTTAACTCATTTTGACACATTCTTCAACCGTGATGGTAAACCCACGACTCAAGAGGTCGAGATCGATCAATTCAAAGATGACGAGTACGAGCGAACCGTTTCGGCCGTCGAGAAGGATATCAGTTTTACCACCGGTCCAAGGGGTCAAGCTACGCATTGGAAACAAGTTGCTTTCCTCCTTCGTACCCCTATAATCGTTCAGAAAGGTATGTTCCGTGATCCCCGGGAATAGAGTCGTAATTGATTTACAGGGGATACCATCCAGGGCACCTTTAATTGTAGGAAGAGTAAAGAAAATTCAAGAGAGCTTGATGTAGAGATACATTATCAGGTTGTCGGACAGGGACAGGTTCAGGAGAAGGATGGAATGGCTACTGTAGGTGTATATAGGGTGAGGTGAGGGCATCGAAATCGAAGTTGAATGCATCGAAGGGGTTTGCTTTAGTAAAGTTAATGCAGGTCATGCGTAAAGATGTCATGATGATGATTTCAGAGGCCTGATTCCAGTTGCGTATCCATCATCATGCTTGACCGATTCACCCTTGTTAACTCTACTTTTGGAAATCTTATATCATCAAATCCCCGTGATAATCAGTCACGGTCAGAGTGCTCACGTCATATATTCTAGACCTGAACGCCTCTCCTTCTCTGCCCTGCTTTTGCTTACAGTACTACAGGGCTATCCTCTAATTCTCACAAATGCCCGTCTGGGCTTGACATGTTTTGTGGATAGGTCCCCGTACAGGCAGAGTAGTGTTCGATAGTGGCTGATTGTATCTTGTAACAGGGGGGCCGTGTTGGTGAAATGGTGGATTTGATTCCAGCATGTATTGGTCGCTACGGGTCATTAAGTCGATTTTCATTCCCACTTGTGTCCCTGACGTCGATCACATGGCGTTTTTCGTACAGCATTTCAGCAATTCAACCTCTCTCCCTCTCTGTTTCTTCACATCTCAACAGTCTCTAGCACTCACTTTATACTACAGACAAACAAGCAAACATACCCGTCAAATATAAATCTCGCCCTTAGCGCAGTCAAAGTATTACCGGCTTCCATAATCCGGAGTGGGCACACCCGATCCGAAATCTATCCCCGAGACACGCTGTATTTCCACCAATTCACTGGGTCTGAATATTACGCCGCATTCCCGTTCCAGTATCTGCCTTTACTACTTGTACTCGACATCCCGTACTATACATTGAAAGATCTCATTCAGATCTTAATCGAGAATTACGCAAGTCAGACGCAAGTCGCGCATTATATCACTTTATTCTTCGCCGCACACATCTAGATACACATACATAAACACATCAAATACCGACCGCATCATTATCAGATAACTACGATACAACACATACAGGGTCCATGACCATACTCTTACATCTATAGAGATTATGACACCTGGAGGATTCGATTCGTTCGATAGCCAACACCAGAATCAAAATCAAAATCAAAACCGCGATACCTATAAACATGATCGATTCCCTGAAAAAAGAAGTAGATTCGGTTCAGATGATGGATTTGCAGTCAAATCAGAGTCAGGACATCGGGCCAAGAAGCGTAAATCGTGAGTCTCCACACATTTGACAGTTTCTGATATGATAGGATGTACTCTTTGAGAGTGATTCAGCAGCCTGAAAGAGCGAGATTATGTTCTTTCAAGGAGGAGAATGAGACGAGTGAGTCAACGTCCAACTGGACAAGTCCGGAAATGGAGCACTAGCTAATGATCCAGTCGATAGAAGACCAGTTGATCCCCCGCCTGTTGTGGAATTACTTCTAGATAATGCGTATATCCCTTACCATTGTTTCATTGTTGTGGACGAAAGCTGATCAACAGGACAATGAGCGAAGCCGAAACTGGTCTCGCTCAGTTCTTCATCCGAGCATCGATCGTCCACCCACAACCTCTCGATTCAGAATCACCTAATACCTACACACCCGTCAAAACACCCACAGGAGCCGATGCATCAGCTGGAGAAGTCGTACAGACTCCAGAAAGGTTGAGAGGGTTGGATGGACATATTGGACAATTGGTCATTTTCGCAAAACTCAGCGTGAGGATGCCAGGGGTTTTTAGGTTGAAATTTACACTGTTTCAGACTTCAGAGTATGTTATATCTCTTCAGGAGATTATGGGAGAGAGTAAGGGAGCTGATGGTAGTTCTGGATTGACCGAAATTACACATACCATATCGGAACCATTCGAGGTTTTCTCACCAAAGTTGTTCAAAGGTATGAGGGAGAGTACAGCTTTGACTCGACATCTCGCTGCGCAGGGATTAAAAGTCAAGTTGAGAACCGACACTTCAGTCGGCAGGCAGTACGTCATGCTTTCCCCACTTTCCCCCTGCTGTGAGATCTGAACTGATCGACAGGAGTGAAGCGAGACGTAGAGGATCTGGTCATTCGCAACCGGTCTCACCTAAACCGCTGTATCGCCCTCAATCCGATCCACCTCTCTATGCCCACTCTTTACAGAGTCATCCACCACCCATCGCCATTCCATCACCAAATGTCGCTACACCACCACATAGTGCACCACCAAGAACACTAGTTTGGAGAGACCATGATCCATACAATCGAAGGACGTCTTTTGGCATGTTGCCTTATTCACCCGGACCGTCACATCTTTCAGGTCCTCCCCTCTCTCATGCCAATTCGGGATCAAGCTCGGGGTCAAATCACTACTCCAGTCCACTTTCTCATCCTCATCCACCTCCACCCCAACACCCCTACTCACATTCACCATCAAGGCCTTATCACATGGACGATGGATTAACTCCTAATCTCTGGCACCCGCCTCCTCCAATCAGATTCACAGGTGAGCCACCAAGACACATTAATGAATTCAGCTAACATCGAAGCAGGACACCCCTCAGATCTATCCGCGTTTTCCTTGAATCAAGGATCCTCATCGCACGCGCATCAAACAAGCGCAACATCGTCAAGCATGTCAAGACCTTCTTCACGACAGTTTTCCCCTTATTCCACTCAGCCATCCTCGATGCAATCACGAACGTCTTCCGAGCGGTCCGAATTTCCCTCACTGAGTGACCTAAGAATACGAGGCCAAGATGATGGATTTTCGATTCTACCTATCTTTCCGACTCAGCCTTCTGTCAGTAATTTACTATCGGAATCACCTAGGCAGCCATTGGTGACGGATCCGGGCGGTGATCGTGATCGTGATCGAGAGCGTGAACGTGAACGGGAACAGTCTCAGCGGAGTCAGGGGACAATGACTTTACCGCCTATCAGAAGACCGGAAGAGAGGAGTGGGCGTTAGGTTTCTTGGGTCCGTACAAGGTACACGAGATAAGAGGGCTCATCAGGCAGTAAGAGAGATACACATTTGTTAATTCAGAGCAACAGATGGGTTGTATGGCGCCCGTCAGATTGGGGTTGTATGATCACTATACGATGCATGTATTCTTGCGTTACCGTGATTCAATGTGACACACTAAATACACCCTCTGTTTAAAAAGTTGAATTCTCGCATCTTTCTGTGTTTGTCGACTGTCTCAGCTCTGATCTCCAATACACCTACAACTATGCCATCGGTACTCAAAGCAGCAACAGACGTTCAGAGGAGAAAGGACAAAGGAAAGGGAAAGTCCAAGGCAGAGAGTAATGGAGATGCAGACTCCACGGTGGATACCAAGCAAAAACCTCGAAAAGATAAAAATCTGCTTATTTCCTCGAGGGGAGTTACACAGCGTATGAGACATCTGATGAATGATCTTGAAGCTCTGTTGCCTCATACAAAGAAGGGTAAGCTCGCAGTCGTCCATTTCATATGGTTATCAGAGTTCGAGCTAACGGTTCACAGATTCAAAATTAGATTCTAAATCATCCCTACATCTTCTTAACGAATTATCGGACCTACATTCATGTTCCAACACTCTATATTTCGAAGCTAGGCGTCACGAGGATTTATATATGTGGATCTCTAGATCGCCTAATGGACCAAGTGTGAAATGTCACGTACAAAATATTCATACGATGGATGAGTTGAAAATGACTGGAAATTGTTTGAAGGGAAGTCGAGGATTAGTCGCTTTTGATGGAAATTGGCAAGGTGAAGAATGGAAATCTTTGACCAAGGAGCTTCTAACACATGTACGTTCAGTGTTTGTTGAGTAGTGGTAAAAGGAGCGTATGCTGATGATAGACTTTCTCTGTGCCTAAAACTTCAAGACGATTGAAGCCATTCATCGATCATATCATGTTGTTCTCTATTTTAGATAACCGAATTTGGTTCAGGAACTACCAAGTGAGTCCTCCCATCTCGGTGGAGTGGTCCTCTTCAAAGACCCACATATCCCACTACATAGCAACATGGGCTAATATCCAGATCATCGAGAAAGACCCACTTCAACCCGCCGGTCCTCCCCAGGTATCTCTAACAGAGATCGGTCCTCGATTCGTTCTTACCCCAATAAGGATATTTGAAGGTTCTTTCGGTGGTCCCACTGTATTCGAGAACTCTGAATTCATCTCACCAGCAAGTGTCCGAGCATCCGCAAAGAGGGCTGCTGGGGAGAAATATAGGCAGAGGAGAGGAGAGGAGGACGAGAGGGAAGAGAGGGGTAAGAGGTTAAGGGAGGAGGCTGGCGAGGACGAATTGAGTAGAAAGAAGGTGTTTGCTTAGGTCATGTGGATAGTAGGCAATTTGTCCACTGGGTCTTGACGCTTGAATATTGGCGGGAACCGCATACTGCCAGGCATCGGCCATTTTAGCGATATAATGCATTGCTTCTTGTACATCTGTTCTCTCGTCTCACGTCTCATCCCACTGTAGGGGAGCCATGGATCGAGCAATCAAAGTCTGCTCAAAGATCAATGTAGTGGTGTAGTGAGTGAGTGGTGAAAATCGGAAACGCGTCAATTGACGCGTCTGGCACCTCATGTCGAATTAACTTTACTTTTCACCTCTTTCACTTCTGATTACCGCCATAATTTCCTCGGATACCCGAAGTCCATCCTCATAGCGCCCCAGTCAACAAGACAGCAGTTTACTCATCTTCAACATAGATAGCTTGTGATACGAACGATTTGTGAGAGGGTTATGCCAATCGCGACAGACAAGTGAGTCATTCACGGCCCAGAGAATAGTCAGAGACTAATGACAGGATGCAGCACTACGAGTAAGCTGAGATCAGCGTATCCCCTGCTAGACTCGATGATTGACATCCAGTCCCGAATCACCTCAGGTGATGAACGCTTTTTACCGTCGTTTATTCCCATATCGACCATTCTTCCTCTGGCTAAACCAAGACCAAGGTATCCCATCCCTGCTCCCCAATAGGGCTAGATTTGACGTACAGTACCCGCGAAATTGTTTACGCATCGTGAATTCGCTTTTACACTAACTGGCGATATTTATATTCGATACAATAGTTTCAACAACGCAGAAGATTTCAAAAAGGAAGTAGTTAGGCTGAATCCTTCGCGATTCGAAATCGGGCCTCAGTATACTGCCAGGGTATGTGATCATACCATGCTCAGTCAAGACATGTGCAGAGGACAGAGAGGCGGTCGGCTGACGATGTAGCCTAGAGATCGAAAGACATTAGCTGCTGGAGCGCTACAACCTCAGAGGAGAGAGTTGGTGTTTGATATCGATATGACGGATTACGATGAGATCAGGACGTGTTGTTCCGATAAAAAGATCTGTAAGAGATGTTGGGGATATATCGCAGCCGCTGTGAAAGTTTTGGACTCTTCTCTGCGTGGTAGGTCTCTCTGATCAGTTCCTCTGTCGCGAGTGGGAATAAAACTCATGGTAGATACATTCGGGTTCAAACATCTGTTATGGGTATACTCCGGTAGACGAGGTATTCATTGTTGGATCTCGGATCCTGCCGCTTTAGATCTGAACGATGAACAACGCAGAGCCTTAGTGACTTTCATGGAAGTTATCAAGGGTAGTAAAGAACAAATGAAAAAGGTTAATGTGAGGGGACCAAAAGGTGATGGGGATTTACATCCTTATCTCGAGTACGTCTCGCTCCCACTTTTCACACAAGAGATACGCTGATGGGTAGGTCAGCATTGACCTCGCTCAAGAAGGATTTCGTTACGCTGTGCCTAAGAGATCAAGATTGTTTCAAGACCGAAAGGCAGTGGGAGACTTTATTATCACTACTACCGGGCGATCGAGGTTTGTTGCTCATAATCTCAAGGGAACGAGGACTGACGTTGTTTGCAGAAACGATTGGAAATCTAAGGGCGAAATGGCAAGTCGAGGAGGTGGACAGTGAAGCGAAATGGCTTGATGTCATGAAAGTTATCGGATCATTGAACAAGTCAGACAAACTTCTAGCTGTAAATCGTCTCTTGCTGTTTCGAAAATCACGACTGTATTGATCAATAGCGACGATTCGATAGAGCAGCTCAGGATATCATCCTTCAGTACACGTATCCAAGAATCGATGCTGAAGTATCGAAGCACAGAAACCATCTGCTAAAATCTCCATTCTGTGTACATCCTGGTACTGGTATGTTCCTCATCAAGTATCTCGAAAGATGGGTCAAAGCTGATGAATAGGACGAGTTTGTGTCCCGATCAACCCAGCGTTGATCGACGAATTCGATCCGGAAACCGTCCCTACTGTTTCCGACCTGCTCAACGAGTTAGACCACCTGCCCCCAACAGAAGGGGAAGAGAAAGCAAAAAGAGTCGAAGGTAGGTAATTCCCCGCTATCAAGGCAAATTACGGGAAGTGACTTATTTTAGATTACGAACACACCTCGCTCAAACCTTATGTTGAGATGTTCGAGAAACATGTTGCTGCTGTCCTCCGGGATTCGAGGTTGGCCAAGAAGGGTGAGTCGTTGATTCTGGAATTGAGTCGGACGGAGCATGCTGACATACAGCGATGAAGGAGGAAAGTATGGATTTCTAGATATTCCGACTAGTCTGTTGTATGCATTACTACTATCAAGTGGTTCGGGACGACCGGCCCCGGTTCGCCGACAAACGTATGTGGTCAGGCCATAGGTATATGGAAACATATGCATTGGTACAGTGGCGAAATCAGATCAAGACTTGGTCAAGCCCCCCTACTTTCTAGGACCCTTGCCACCCGTCTTGCCCTTTTTCCCGCCCTTTTTATCTAAATTGACCTTAGTCCTCTGTGCCCTCATTCCCTCCCTCTCTCCACCGGGAGTATCAAACGCACTACCCTTCCCACCTCCGACCCTACCTCTAGCAACCTTCTTTTTCTTGTCTTTACCCTTTTTACCCAAATTCTTCTTGGGTAAAGCTTCAGTGATCTTGACTGGTTGTGCCGATTTCTTGGCATTTCGAATAGCAGCAGCAGTATTTCTTGATACTTGTTCATCGGCCTCGTCTTCTTCCATTGCCATCTTTCGACGTTTGAGTTTACGTGATAAACCATCGTATTTTCCCCTTTTAATCGCTGGTTTCTCCTTTTCATTGGTATCGGATTTGGATCTAAAGGACTTCTTCTCTTCGGGGAATGAAGATACGTATGCTGTTTTACTTGCGTCTATTACATTTAGATTGGGTTCCGTGATTATGTGTAATGAATTGCTTACCCTTTGCATTCTGCTTTTCCTTTTCGCTCTGGAACCATGTTCTGGCTGGACGGGCGTAAATCTCGGCTTCATGTTCAATGATATTTTGACCCTTTTTCAATTCCATATCCGCTTGTCGCATCTATTCATTAGCGTCCACTCTCTCACAGCAAATGAGTTGGTGGAACTCACCAACTTCTCCTCCTTCTCCTCGTGTAGGATCTCTTGGATCTCATCGGTCAACCCGGCTAGATTCTCGCTCATCGCCGTTATGGCTTCACTGGGGATGATCCTATGTCGGATCTGATCAGCTGATGATTGCTTAATCGCAGCTTTCAACATCTTTCGATCCGCCTCTCCAACCAGCGTAATCGATCTATTTATTAGTATCAAGAAATGACGATGGGAAAAAAGAACGTACCGTCCCTTCCTTCCTGCTCGTGCTGTTCGACCGACTCGATGAGTATATTGAGCGAGTTGACCTGGCATATCGTAGTTGATGACTGTCTCTACTCCTTTGATATCGAGACCACGAGAAGCGAGATCGGTCGCGAGGAGGTAATCGACTTGACCAGTTTTGAAGTCATTTAATGCGTTGAGTCGCTACTGATCAGCATATTCTGAATTGACTTGGAAGAGGGGGACTGACCTGTTCTTGGGTAAGATTACCATGTAATTCTGCAGCCTTCAACCCACATAGACCAAACACGACCCTCATCTGATGTGCCAGTGCTTTGCTCCTGAAGAAAATGATACACCTCTCCCTGACTGTCCTCTTACATAGAGCGACAAGGGCAGGGGATCTGGTATCGTCTGACCTGATTCTGACAAACTCCTGAGTGAGACCTTGAGCAGTGTTTCTCTTTGGATCGACGAAAACTCGAATAGGTCTCTCGAGAGATAGCTTGACCAACTCATCGACTGAATCTGTCATTGTTGCAGAGAACAACATTGTTTGTCGACCTCTCGGACAATTCTTGATAATTTCTTCCAATTCGTCCGTGAATCCAGCTTCTAGCATTCGATCGGCTTCATCGATTACCAATACGTCCAAAGCCGATAGAGTGAATGAAGGTGTATTGGTCAAATGATCAATCAATCGACCAGGCGTGGCGATGAGGATATCGGGTAACGTCCGTAATGTATGTGCTTGAGCAGCTAGTGACAGTCCACCAACGAGTAATGCGAATCGAACATCCAATCCTCCATTCTCTGCTAGAGCTCTTCCAACAGATTCACATTGAACTGCCAATTCTCGAGTAGGACACAGAATGAGAACACGACATGCTTGTCCACCTTTACCTCGGTCCCGGTAAGTCAAACGCTCGAGGATCGGAATGAGGAAAGCAGCGGTTTTACCGGAACCAGTAACGGCTGAACCTAAGATATCACGTCCAAGTAAAGCGAGAGGGATTGCTCGTGCTTGAATTGGAGTTGGAGTGCTCAAGTTGAGTGCGGTGAGGGAACGTAATAATTGTCGAGATAGGTTCATGGATGCGAAAGTCGTAGGGATTGTAGGATCGGTTGTGGTAGGGTCGGATGAGAAGAAAGCGTCTTTACGTGCGAGTTCAATCGCGTCGTCTTCGGATTCATCACTTGCAGATCCAGCATCTTCCTCTTCAACATCATCACCTTCCTCCTCTTCTTCGTCTCCACTCATCTCAACATCGCTACCTTCAGACAGATCGTCCTCGCCCATATCAACAGTAACGTCACCTCCTCCCTCTTCCTCATCTTCACTATCTTCCTCGTCCTCGTCCTCAGCCTCCTCATCTTCATCACTGCCCATACTTTCATCGCTCTCCTCTTCGACCTTGACCTCACCAGCCCTCTTTCTCTTTCGCTCTCGGTACGCTTCGAGAGGTTTTCCAGTTCTTCGAGCGATAATGTCATCAACATTGATTGCCTTGCCATTAGGACCAACACATAAGCAGGTTCTGTATTGACTCACATCTTTGCCCTTATCCCCTACTCTGACTTCATCACCTCCCCAAAGATCGACACCCGCAGACCCACCATTTCCAAAATCGAATTCGAAATCTGGATCCAGCTCTTCGTCTTCCTGCTTCTTCGTCTTGGTTGATTTACTTGTACTAGCTTCTCCACCATAGTTCGATACCTCGTCATCCGAGTCTATCGTCGTCACAAAGTCAGTCGACATTGTGTATGAGTGATATCGTTTAGTGTAGAGTGGGTTAACATGAAATATTTCAGAATATCTTCAATCTCAGGAACGGCACGTGGTTCTTTACATCAACTGACTACAGTACACCTATATAGTCTTATACCTTAGATATCTATACACATGCATCACCGCTAGCATACAAGAGAGCCATATACGATGGCTTTAGCGCCTTCGCAATCGAATCACCCGCCTGTATCTCCAAAT
>JALPCC010000144.1:0-12639 GCA_026538405.1 Cryptococcus sp. GC_Crypt_2
TCGCGGACATATAAGGACGTGCAAAAGGATTGGATAGTTCTCAGTGATCTTTGATTAAGTCTTCATACCCTTAGTGATATTATCTTCATATGTTATTACTATTCATATTCTATTACCTTGAACGCTACCTTGATCGACTGTTGATCTAACGGTGCCTCACACTCTTAGATCATTTTAAACCAATCTTGTCAAAGCTCAACTAAGTTAATTCAACCTCTACAAGGCAGGAGTGACTTGAGCATTACTATTATCGAGTTGGACGTCGAACAGCCTTGTTGGTCGACGTAGCTCAGTGACACTGCTGATGTTGAAGCCCGAAAAGTAATTTGCAGGTCCAGAGTCACTGCATTTCAGAACATTGTTTAATTGACGCTTGAATTTGTCTATATGCAGTCAATTGTTGCTTGTAATCAGCTGATTGCTCATGTGTAGCAATATGAGGATGAGGTCATTGGATCCAGACCGGTAGTATAGACAGGGGTCGCCGTTTGTTGAATTGATCTTTGCTCTTGCACGCATTTGTCCAAAGTTTTGTTAAGCCATTGAGGTGATTATTTTGAACCATAGCGCGCTTTGTCGAAACGAGATACCTTGCTATCTGGTAATCCTGATCCCTATGTAGGCTTCATCTCAATAATTTATTCTAGGTTGCCATCAAGGAAAGCGGCCACAATGGCAACTTGGTCCATTTCCCAGTGGTGATAATTGACAATTGCCAGGAGGAGTCAGATTGTGTCTTTGTGTGCAACTGCAGCAAACGGCTCATCGATATTGACACCTTCCATCTGGCTGTAGCTTTTTGCCACCCACCTAGCTTTATATTCTGAAGGTTTGCCAGATTCCCCATCAATTCTCCGGATATACACCCAATTGGAGCATTCTCAGCCTCTGTCAGCTGTTATAGTAGAAATCTGGGGCTACCAGGGGTTGCAATTTGATTGTCTGACTCTTTTGGGATGTTGGTGGTAGCGGATTTTGATTCAATTGATTGATTGTGCAGCCGTTCAAACGGCTCTGTTGTATCTGAAGTGATCTGGTTGTCAACAAATACCACATTTTGTACTCTGATGATTTGCCGTTTGATTGGGTCCCAAACTTGATAGTTGTGCATTCCATTCACATGTCCCATCAATATCGCTTCGCTATATCGAGTTGCAAGCTTACTGGTGTTGCAGTGATCAATTATAGTAGTGTGTCAACGCCGTAGATTGTCTGGAACAAGCTTCAGTGGCCCACAGGGCGCCTACTTTGAGTATAAGACATATATACGGCTGCTTCTGCCCAGAATGCCGGTCCCAAACCTGTTCGACAGAGGATCGTTTCAACGCCATGTATTGCTTCATATCGACCAGTGCTTCTGATTCCTGCTTCAAAAAGATTTCATGGACTTGACTTGTGTAGTCATCATAGCAGGTCTGGAAACATCTTGCTCCTTCAATTGAGTTGACTGTTGCTGAACCCCATAGACTGATGTGAACATTTGCTAGAGGCTGTGTCTTTCCTTTTTGGTAGGAGGTTGTCACTAAGTGTCACTAAGCTACGTCGACCAACAGATTTGTTTGATGTCCGACTCAATAGTATGTAGGTCAAGTTGCTCCTGCCTTGTAGAGGTTGTATTGACTCAGTAGAGCTTTGGCGAGGCTGGTTAACTGACCTAAGCGTGTGAGACACTGCTAGATCAAGTGTTGGTCGAGGTAGCGTCAAAGTAGTAGAGTATGTATAGCAATAATATATGACGATAGTATCACTAAAATACTATGGGTATAGTAACAAAGGTAAAAGGGTCAATGCAGGACAATAGGCGTTATAGCCGCTACGCTAGCAAAGGAAATACTTTGCCTGAACTCTGATTAATCTCAGAGCATTCATGGTCTTATGAGCTGATACCGGGCAAGTGATATAGTTTTGTGACAAGTATGAAGACCTGATCAAAGATCGCTGAGAACTATCCAATAACACCATACCTAGAATTGGATGGGTTTGGCAAAGTATTTAAAATGAGGCTAAACTGAGCAATGCGTAGCAGTTCCATGCTCCTGCAATCCCGTCGCAGGGAGATTCCCATTGCGGTGATTGAAGATACAGAGAAGGGCTTGAATGGAGCATTATTCTGTGCGGGTACAATCAATAGCGGGTAGTATGACACAGACAGCCATAATACTAGTGCGCTGTTGACAAGGTAGTACTGGGTATTTTGGTTGAACGTTCAATCGACATAACAATTAAATACCGGTGAGGTTAACCAACTGTTGAATACTTGAATATTTGGATTGCAATAATCCCTGTCAAGGACATTTTACTGCAGTCTACGGGATTCCATGCCACCACAGGATGTCTGAATGCGTCCCAATCTACATCCTCCAGGATGATTTCAACAAGCAGTGGTGGCTTGAGACCTTCTCTGGTCTCAAGAAATGGATGGAGCAACGAGAATTGAGCAAAAATGAACCCTCTCAAGAACAGCAAACTAAACCTCATATCCCTGCAAGATCCACCTAAAGTGAAGATCTGTGGCCGTCCATTGGGCGCCAAGTACGCTGTGATCAGCCAGAACCAGAAAGATGAAGAAGATATCAAAGTTTTAGTAGTTCAACCAACTGGTGAGGCTGCTAGTAGTCAGCAAAATCCATCAGCGTTCAAGCACACTGAATCAGCCATACAAAGGTCTCAAAGCCCTTTAAGACGTTGTGGGAACTGTTGTCAGCCTGGCCACAACAGAAGGAGATGTACTCGGCCATACAGGAACTTACATATAGTCAAAGGTAGTGGTGGACAAAGGATGGGGGTGGAGGTGAACAAATGTGAAGGTATTGAGTCAGATGATGATTGTTAGGAGGTGGACATTCAATGGATGGTGTAAAAGACCTGTGGCTATTGATTGGTGTATTTAGATTTGTGATTGATTCAGAATTGGCCATAAAGTATAAGGACGGCAAGTATAGATGAAAGAGATGTCACTGGTGTCAAAATCACCTTGGGGCAGTCACTATTAGGCATGGTAAATTGGTGAAATAGGCATGCCATAGCTGTGCGGGAATGTTTTATGGGCTGTGCACAAATGTTTTCCCTGCAAATTACATTTCACATTATGTCTCCAAGGCAGAACAATCATCCCTCAATTTTGTTGGTGTGATGAGAACAATGTTAAGGCATCTTGATGGTGAAACCTCAGGCAGAGTGGTCTCCCATAAGATGCTGAACAAGATTGTGACAGAATGGGATTGGAGAGCTCAAAAGGTTACCCATAGTCTTCTTGACTGCAAGATGTTCAGTGCTTCCAGGGAGTCTGGATCACTCTGCCTCCTGGATAATCAGCAAGACGCAATCCTTGTTCAAGGGGACAAGGAAGGTGAGAGGCAGGCAAGAGAGGAGAAGGGGTGGAGAGACAAGTACTACACCAGACCTGAGGATGGAGCACCAGCCAATGTCAGCTTGTATGACTGGTTCCTGTGGTGGAAGAAGACAGCTCTAGGCCAGCTGAGTACCCGTCAACATCAAAAGATCATCACGCTTTGGCCTCCCTATGGACCGGACCCTAGTAATGAGGTTGCACATACCAATTGGTGTCAAGCCAAACTACTTCATCATTATACCTTAATTCTGTGAGTTCCCTGTGGTGATGATGAAGGGGTTGGATTGAAGCATTCAGGCATTGTCAAGATGAGCATGATGAACACATAGATACACTGCCAAGGGGCGCAGTTGATCTAGACAGAGATGGCCCAAATCAATGCAGAACTTGAATCAGAATTTGAGACTGAGGACAAAGAAGAGGAGAGGTTTCTGGAGGATTAACAAATATGGCAGCAGAGGGAGGGCAGAATGGTACAGATCCAGACTTTGATCAGAGCTATAGGCTGGGGCTGAGGGATGTGGACCAAGAAGTGGACTGGGGGGAAAAGGGCAGAATGTGGGGAAAGGATGAGCAGAGATGCAAAGGACATACCTGGATGTCCACAGTAAAGAAGTGCGTAGATTGGTTGGCCATTGTTGGCCTTATACAGGCTGCTTCACCAACTACACAACCTGCCATCAACCTTTCACTACTCACTGGTGCACAAGAGCAAATATCCACAGAGTTACTGGACATGCCATTGATGTCATGGGCAGAGGAGATCCAGCACTGCTGCTCATCAACATTGATCAGTTTGGTCAGTATATATCCCTCACTGCTGGCCTTACTTTTAATGAGTTAGTATTATGGTTCAGGTCTCCTTGTTTCAATCACAATCACGTCCAAGCTCATGTGAATGATTGATAATCAAGAACCGGCCTGTTTTGTAAGCAACAGTCAATTTTATAGATATATAAGGAGCTACCAAACCACTCTGATTTGGTAGCAATTCTAGTTACATCAGTTCATAGTATAATTACTTAAACTTACTTGCATCCCTTGCTACTATTGTGCCTGACTAGCTCACCTTTCTATAGGAGACCTTGTAAGTAATCCCAAATCCAGTCCTGGTTCAGCATTTACTTGGTCCTGTCCCAATCCTTTCTCAACCCAAACTTGATCCAACTTTGATCCACTTCCATTCGCCCTTCCTATCCCTCATTCCATTCTTGACCATGCCTCAATTGAGTTATACTCTAAGTTGTTGGTTGTCATCTAGATCTTGGTCTATATGTATTAGCAGATAGTAGTGCGGACCATAACATGGGCGGACTTACCACTCTGCCCTTGGATTCCAAGTCTGTGGTCCTGATCCAGAGCTTGAAGAGCAACAATCAGCTGCATCCAGCGCTCAGCTGTCAAAGCTTCATTTGGATTGGGAAGGCGCCAGTATGTCATAATGGATGAGAAGAGCATGATAGGCCATCAATCATTTGGAGAGATCAATCAATAACTTTGAGCTATCTGACCCCATAGGAAAGATGAGTTCTTTGGAGGAATTAGTGTACTCCTCTTTGGTGACTTTGGTCAACTACCCCCTGTTCTTGACTTGCCTCTTTATGACAATCAATTTGTCAATGGCAATTCACAAAACAGTCATTTGTCCAATGCTGGTCATTCAGCATTCTTAGCTTTTACGGAGAGAATAACGCTCCAACAGATAATGCGGAAGGAAGGGACAGATACAGCCTTGGTTGCATTCTGGGATCTATTGGGAAGACTACGCATTGGTCAACATCTGGATTGCAATTATGACTTACTACAACCCCGCTTTTGGCCAAATCTGAAGGAAAAACAAACATCATTCAATGATGCTATATGTCTATGTGCCACAAAGGCAGACACACAGCAAACAGACATGGAGGTCATATCCAGGCAGAACAGGCCTGTTCTGGTTGGTCCTGCCTTGGACAGAGCTGCCATTCCAAAGACCTCCAAGGATCACATTGAGGGCTTGGTGAAGAAGCTATACCTCATGGTGGGTGGAGTGATGATCACCCGGAACCTATGGGTCAGCCAGGGGCTTGCCAAGGGAATGCAAGGAATAGTGGAGGAGATTGGGCTAGGGGAAAACCACATTGTGGGAATGGACATACCTCAGGTTGTCATGGTCTCCTTCCCATCATATACTGGTCCAACCCTTTGGTATAAACAACAAGGGTCATCCCAAGCTGCCCATCATGTCCTTGCAATTGGCATTCACATCCAGTAAAGGTTCAGGATCTTGTTCCCATCTGCCATTATGTCTTGCCCATACTATTACCATCCACAAATCCCAAGGCATGACTTCTGATAAAGCCGTCCTCAGTCTGGGAGATTGGGATTTCTCTTCAGGACTATCATTTGTTGCCATAACAAGGGTCTAAACACTTGCTGGATTGGCCTTTGAGTCAGGTGTATGTCAAGACAGACTGACAAGTTGCCTGGGAGGCAATGAATCCAGAAGGAACTCAAAAGTAGATGATGCCCGGAGAGAAGCCCTTGGGTTTGGTCACTACAATCAGTAAGCTAGATATTTAGTACATTGCATATGGAGTCTGGTCATATATAAAACTTTGGTAACCAGTTTACACCATCTGCCAGTAAGCCCTCTAATCTGGCAAAGGAATGAGTGTCTCACCTTGAGGATGATTGGTCTTGACCCACAAAACTACATAAGCACAATTGAAGAGAGTAAGGATAAGCCATTTGTCAATTTTGTCAAAAGGAAGTGAAGCAGCGCTGTGGAGCAGACGGTTGGCTCTGAAGACAAGAACTTGACCAGGTTGTAGGGGCATTCTGCACCCAATTTGAAAGATTTCAATCTGTCCATTCTTCAGAAAGTGGTTGATCCTCATCCCCAAATCCAGTTGGCAAACAGACAATGACAATGGTGTAACCTCCATCATTTTTTGTTGAGATGAGGTGTCTCCAATTGACCAGTAGTAGCAGCGAGCATATTTGCCAGTCCGCCAACAAGGAGTGGTTGGTTACATCCTGAGTTGGAGACAGCATTTGATCAGGCAATTGGGTTGATTCTTTGCTGCTAGAGGTGGTTGATGGTTGCTGAGGCGGTGTAGGCAGTTTTCTGGAAGTAATTTGAATCCCATCCATGGATTTTGGGTTGTAGGATGTTGCGGCATACTTTTGAAATTATTCCAGTGAAGTTGACAATCCTTTCCTGTTTGGCTGTATTGCCATTTTGAAGGGTGTTGGCAGAATTAAAGAGCACAAGTGACAACCTCTTCCAGGACCCAATGCAAAATGTATCTCTTTAATTTGCTTCTTGTGCCGTTGTTTTGTCCAAGTCATTGACATAAGCCTTTGGTTTGAGCTCCATTGCCCAATCCAAGCATCTCAAATTGTTTGTTGATCAGGAGTTGTAAGAACAGAGATGGACTGCATGGCCCAAAACTTTGGATTGATGGATTATTGGTGTGGTGTTGCAAGCAGGTATATTCCATGTCTTGAGCCTTTTCTGACATCTTGAAAAGCAGATTACCAGTGGTTAGAAGCAAGAGAAGTGGTGGCATAGGACAATCTGCAAGCCTTTTGGTCCTTGCTCTAGTGTATCAATTGACACCACTAAGGAAAGCACTCTCAACTTCAATGGGTGCAGGCAGAAGTTGGTCATATGGAGTGTTGGGCAGTAGCGTGACTGGGTAGAGATACCTTGAAAGCGACACTATCATCCGCACAAAGGTTTTGCAATACAACCCCCTGTGGACTCACTGATATATGACAAAGGAAAGAAAGAAAGAAAGAAAGAAAGAAAGAAAGAAAGAAAGAAAGAAAGAAAGAAAGAAAGAAAGAAAGAAAGAAAGGAAATCAATTCAGAAGTTGCAGTAGAATTGGACAAGCTCTTATATACTTCCAGTATTATCCCCTTTGAGTTGAACCAACTTCTACTGATGGGATAGAACGGATAGAAAAGAGGTACTTAGACCACTAGACAGGATTACTTGAACCATTGGACAGTGAAGCCATTAGACAGTCAAGGCTGCAACAATAGGCCAAGGCCAAGGCCAAGGTACTTGATGTGGCATTCAGAAGCTGAAGTCAATAGAAGTACCCAGAGTTAGCCGGGATGGAATGTAGAGAACATGTTACAACTTGTTCCTGGGAAGGCCAAGTAAAGCCAGAGCCAAGATAGATAACAACTGTTGTGTTGTGAGCTTGAGTAAAGAGCATGTAGGATCTTTGCTACTAGACATGGGTTGCAAGTAGACAAGTAGAGTGATGTGTAGACTAGAAGTGGTGTGACTGATTAGAATGGCTCAAAGGATCCCACTTGAGGTAGCAAGCTGAGAGGCCTTGTAATGTAACTGTGTTTATGTTGTGGTCCAGAGGACTTTGACTTGCTTGTTGGATAGAAGTTCTTCTGTGATGAAAGGAGAATACTTGCAGACAGTTAGAGATGATGGTCAGACAGCAAGGGCAATGTCATGACCCATACCGCGTCTACTGCTGGTCCTGCCATGTGACCCACCGCATCTACTGGAGCTAAACCGGTTATTAATTAAGTACCGGACTAACTGTTACGTCGCGGTTTATAGGCAGTGACTAATCCTATATTCCAGCGGACTATGATGATTGAGAGGTCTAGTAGTAACTAGCCTTATAAGCAAAAGGTGGATATGGACAATGATTGATAAATAGTAGTAGACTAGTTGAGGAGTCACTTAGATGATTGTAGAATGTAACCTATGATAATTCATTGACAAAGAAGAAAGACAAGAACTAGACAGAGATGCTCGCTTTATATACCCTTTCCTCATACGGTGCATGGAGCTTGGTCTGACATGCGGGAGTTGGTACGGTGTGCGGTGTGCGGGAGTTGGTACGGTGTGCGGGAGTTGGTACGGTGTGCGGTGTGCAGGAGTTGGTATGGTGTGCGGGAGTTGGTGCGGGAGCTGGTACGGGTAAGGTTTGGTAGGGACATAACACTAACCCCGCCAATCTCATCTCTGTCAATACTTGACCAAACTTTGATGATCAGATATTGAATTATGATCAGATACTGAAGGCTCTATCAGATTAGGTTCTACACCCTAATCCTCTATCCACACAGTATCAAACCTACTTGGTCAATATAGAGACCCTTGTTATGACCACGCACACAGCTTGGCAAAGCTTAACATTGGTTGTCATCTAGATTTCAGTCTATATGTATTAGCAGATAGTAGTGTGGACCATAAAAGGCAAGGAGAAGCGCCTGGGAGAGTAGAGTGAAGAGGGGTGCAGAGGGGATGAAGGAGTGAGGAAGTGAGGGATTGTGTGAAGGAGGATGAGTGTGGAAAGCACTACCTGGCCCTGCTTATATACATGAGAGGTATCTCTATATATGGGTCTACATATGGTGTCTGGCAGACGGGCATTGTGGAACGGGGGTGGTCTGTTGTAAGATGATTGTTGTCTGTTGTCAAACGGTTGTTAGACATTGTTGTCAGACATTGACCTAGAGAAGAGGTCAAGAGAAGTAGTCAGCAGGAGTAGTGGGAGCAGTGGGAGTAGTGGAGATACCTTACAGTTTATAATTTGATCCTTGGGAAAAAGGATCAGTGAGCCTGAGAGGTGCCTCCTTATATATTTTTCCAGAGGCCAACCCAGTGCCACATTCCCTGTATGGTGCTGTCATGATGGCCACGTTCTCTATACTACATCTTGGGTATCTCCAATCCATCTACCGGGTTCTACTTTGAAATGCCACATCAAACCTTGGCCCTACCGCCTTGGCCTTGGCCATCCGACGTTTTGACCGTCCAATGGTTTGACTAGTTCCATCCATTGGTCTAAGCCACCCCTTTCTATCCTATCAGTAAAGCTTGTCCCACTCAAAGGAAATTAGTATTGGAAGTATATAGAGAGCCCATCAAATTCTAGCATTGTTAGTTGTAGAATTCCCCTATCTAAAGTCAACCATCTGAATTGTAGTCTCTATCTAAACTTGCATCTTATCCTTTATGGTACTCTTCTAGCTATCTTTCCAATACCTATTGGAACTATCTAATCTACTCCATCTATCAAACTATCAATCTATCCGTCAATCTATCAAACTATCAATCCATTGACCCGTTGCTCCATCTCAAGGTTATAAGGTCTTTTGATACCGTAGACGGTCAGTGCACTGTGACAGGTGCCATATTGTGCAGTATGGTGCCAGGTGGTGCCAGGTGATGTCAGGTGGTACCATATGGTGCTGTATGGTGCCATATGGTAGAGATTAGTGCCATATGGTAGGAAGCGGTGTGTTTAAGATGTGGGTCACAATCCCTAGTAGATGCAAGGTGTGCTGGATTGTAACAGAATGTGACTGCCATGACAGTCTCCCAGCAACAAGCTGTAACAAATTGCATGAAATAGCATATATACCATGGGGATGCACATGGATGTCTCCACATCCAGTTTACCTATGTACTCAACTCCCTATAATATAAACAAATAAATGCTTTGGAAAAAAAGGCATAGTAATCAATAGATAGCAGAGACAGGAAAAGAAGAAAAGGATTTGCCCAAAATGGCAAAAGAATGATTTCACGCGGGCTCGAACCGCGGACCTTTTGCGGCCTAACAATGGATGTATTGTTAAGCAAACGCGCTACCGACTGCGCCATGAAACCGATGAGATGTATGTTGGTAAGTGATATATAAACATAGTCCTGGCCACGCGCGGCCTAGCAATATCTTCCCGATAGAGCTCAGGCATTCATCCGCCCGCAATAACAGTCGTGCAAAAGTTTCCTCTCAGGGACTGCTCATTCAATCGGCTAGCCTGATTTCTCGCAACCCGGGAGCGACCTAGGCTGAGCAGCGCTGGCCGAATCAACGCAAAGCTTCCATTGTCCGAGCGCGTCGCGTAAACTCCTTTATTCGATGGCGGTGCTCGCCCTGAAACAACAAAAAGGACGCGTCTCCCTGCTGTTTCCCTTTATCTACCGTGTACAATCACGTCACGACGCGAAACGCGAAACAAGGCCAAGGAAGGAACAATGCGCGTAGTATGAATACATGAGCTCGGATGATATGCCTTGTTCTGGCATAAACAATAAGGCAAGGACCCCTTTCTGTCTGACCCTAGTTGAACAATCCCTCAAACACGAAAGGAGTCCTTTGTCAAACACATCATCTCCTTTAGAGCTCGGTCCTCTGCATTGTATTTAGTACGTCCGGCTTTCTTGTCCTCGCCGCTTTGTCGTTCAACATCACTCATCACCTCACAGCGTTTCCATCACATCCTCGGTCTGGCATCGAGTCTTCACGATCATTTTGCACTACACGACGCTCATTCCTTATCCCAAAGCCCAATTAAACCCGACCCTATCGATTTAACGATCATACAATGAAGTTTACGATCTCTACCTCCGTGGCCTACGCTGCTCTCCTTTCACTCTCCCTACCTGCCAATGCCTATCGAGTTCAGACTATCGCATCTCGAGCCGAGGCTACCGGTGTCGTCAAGAGGGACTTGCCTTATTTCAGGCGAGACGATTACGCTGTGAATGGAACGTTGGCCAGCAACGAGACCAGCGCTACCAACGAGACTCTTGCAGGTGAAGCGACTTCGATCGAACTCAACACTACCGTCATAGATGCCGGCTCCGCCGACAACTCGACCACTATTGACGAAACCACTTACGACAACTCTACTACCATTGATGACACCACGAACAGCAACTCTACCACTGTGGACGATATTGAAGACTGCGATGAGGGGGATTCGGCAGACGACGCTGACGATGCCGATGACGCCGACGATGCCGATTCGCCCGACTCGCCTGACGTTCCTTCCGCCACCTCTGTCGCTGCTGGTCAACCGACCACTGCTCCCGAAACCGAGGAGGAATGTGACGAAGAATGGGAGGAGTACGAGGAGGAGGTTGACGCTACCTCCGCCAGTGCAGCTGTCTCAGCATCTGCCGCCCCCTCTGGCGCTGTTGCATTGAACGCCGGAACTCCATCCGCTTCCAGTGCCGCTGGCAACTCCGGAGATTATTCGGGATCAAAGGCTGCCGGTGATGCTTCCTCAGCTACGAATCCTGCCCCTTCTGCTACTCTAGGAGAACAATGCGATGGTGTTAGTAATTGATACCTTTGACTTGAATAGTGGCTGACAGCAGGCTACCACCGTCTACGTCACTGTCACCGTCACCGCGCAAGCCGGACAGGCTACACAGGTTGCCAGCGGTGGGGCCGACACCGCTCCTGCCTCCGCCTCTGCTCCCTCCCCAGCTGCTTCGGCTGTCTTGTCCAGCTCCGGATCCGGCACTGAATCAAGCTCCGAGTCTGACTCGACCTCGAGCTCTGGATCCGACTCAAGCTCTTCAGGTAGCGGTAGCACCACTCCTTCCTCCGACGATGAGAGCTACGATGACGAAGAGAACCTGGTCAGTCGCTCCGCATTCTACGTCGCCGCCTAAACTGACTATGACAGCCTTATTGTGACGATGAAGAGGAGACTGATGCTACTCCTGTCACTCCGTCTTCGACAGTATCGACCTCCGCCGCCGGTGCTGCTCCCACCACCGCGCCCGTCGGCGATGATGAGGACGACGAGGATTGTGATGAGGAGGAGGAAGAGGTATCAAGCGAGTCAAGCTCTTCGGCTACCGTTTCGGCTTCTTCTGAAGCACCTTCCGCATCCGCTTCCGACATCAGCGCCAGCGAATCGTCTTCCCCCAGCGCCACCGAATCCGAAGCATCGTCTGTTACCGAGTCTGCTTCGGCTTCTGTCGAATCTGCTGCCGAGGCCTCATCTACCGAGTCCGCCTCCGTCGAGCAGGGATCCGAGTCATCCGCATCAGCATCTGCCGAAGTCGCCGCTGCCTCCGACATGGCTGTTCCTTCCGAGGAGGTCTCAGCTTCCGCTGCTGATGCTACCCCTGTCGCTAGCGCCGAGGATGCTGGTGTCACCGTCACCGCCGCCGACTCCACTCGCCGACGACGACGATCTGGTCCTTTCAGGGCTTAGACTAATCCTTGATGGATTATGATAGATTTCTATCTTCGATGTCCTCCGACTTCTTTCTTTCACCTGCATATACGTTATTCCTTTGCTTGCTTTACCTGGTAGCTCCTAGTACTAGGGCAGTGATGTGTGCTCGATGCATGCTATAGAACACTGCTACAACTGTTTATGAATACAAAGAACATTGATCTAGACACACTTCACCCGCATGTCGCTCGACAACCGTCAACAGCTGCCTTTGTCAGCTTTCTTCGACATGTACAAGTCCACTCACTACCACCTCCACGCATATCTCCCATGC
>JALPCC010000145.1:0-11244 GCA_026538405.1 Cryptococcus sp. GC_Crypt_2
ATTCTCACAGAACAAACAATTTGTGAACTCTGCTTAATTTCAGAGGTTTCCAAGGTCTTGTAAGCTGATGCAGGGCAACCAATAAAGCTCTGTGAGAGTGACGAGTCTACTCTAAAACGTGATGAAAGCTTGAGACGAGCCGCGGTTGATATCGATCGATCTTGCATCCACTGATGACGGAAAGCACTATATTGTCTGCATGACATCTCCAGGATTTTTGTCATCGTGACACTGTTCATATCAGTTGTTTCAAGAGATCCGACAAAATCATCGGGGAGGTGCTTCATGTATGACGGTAAGAGATTCGAGGTGATGACTCCAGGGACGTGGTGGGGCTAGAGTCTGTTTAATCTGTCTGTGTAACGACTGGAGTGTATTGGAAAGTAGTTGACACGGTCTACAAAATCAAAGAGGCCTTTTCAATGCGCGGCGAAAGCTTTCGTAGCAAAACAATGCCAACAAGACAAATTGCAGGTCTATGAATTGTCAAATTGACTCAAATGGACCAAAAAACGTCTGTAGACCTTAAGATGTATACATCTTGCTGTAACAAGCCCGATCACCGAGTCGACCGCACGTTCAGATCAAAAGAAAGATCAAAATGGAATGAAAAGAGACGCAATCTGATACTTGCGTGATCTTCTTATCAGCGAGTACCGCGCCGATTGCTGACATTTGCAACCACGATCCCTAGCTATCACCGATTCTTTTTGATCACGTAACAAAGGGAAGATGGGCGGTATACTTTGGTGGGACACGCATCAAAGCCGCTACGCCAACGAATCAAATACTTTGCCGAATTTGGGTTAAAATCAAAAAGATGCATGGTCTTACAGATCGATAATGGGCGACTGATGGTCTTTTGCTCATGCACGGTTATTTCTGCGTATACAATCACCAAGAGCTATCAATACCGACGCAGGTCGGTATATGAACCGACCCGCAATCGGACACCAATCATGACGTTTGCGAGGACGGGGAACACCGGGCCTTGAAGAACATGCTGAAAAGTATTGAAATAGTGTACATTCTTGGAGCGCGTGCGCATGTGACATGCAATGGGCTGGTACTCCAGACCTGTGAATTCACGGTGTTGCATCCCTTATCGAGCGGACGCACACGAGGCAATGATATTGTGGCATATCGGGCTTGATCTGGGCACAGGATTTGTGCAGCAGCAATGTGGCAATCTTGTCAGAACTTGACCGCAAACCCGGTGGCTAAGAAATATTGGATATCAGGCGGATATGCGTGGCTACGCAAGCATTTGACGAGGTGCTTTGAATGCCTTACAGCTTGTGCGAGTCCCTTTTCATACATCAGCTCCTGGACTACAGAGTGTGTGGTGAATGACAAGTGCAGAATTCGCGCAATAATTCGGACCAGCGAGACCACGCAATCGTTTCGTTTTGTGACGCTGTTTTTCGACTTGGAGAAGTTCGTTGCTTCTCATTGTCGTGAGCTTGGTGTTTCATCTACTACAACTCTAAGAGTCGCATCAAGCAAGGTCCCTGCATTATTACAGAGGATATGGTGGTGATGGGTAGCCGCTGACGGTTGTTTGCTTGCCGCAAAACAAATATATAGATAACACCAAATTGAGGCAGATGTCAGACTATGTCACTAAGCTACGTCGACCAACAGATGTGTTTGATGTCCAACTTGATAGCAGTAGTGCTCAAGTTACTCCTGCCTCATAGAGGTTGAATTAACTTAGTTGAGCTTTGACAAGGTTGAGTTAAGATGATCTAAGAGTGTGAGGCACCGCTAGATCAAATGTTGGCCAAGGTAGCGTTCAGAGTATTAGACTATGTATAGCAATAATATATGAAGATAGTATAACTATGGAAACTATGGGTATGAAGAACCAATCAAAGATTGCTGGGAAATATCCAATCCTCCTTATATATCTGTGAGACCATACCTAGGATTGGATGAGTTTGGCAACACCAGGCAAATTTCAAGAAGGCTAATTGGTACATGGGCAGCTGTCCCGCGCTTGCATGATCTCGTTGGGGGGAGATCCTGCTGCATTAATTGAATGCTGTAGAGGAAGACTTGAATGGAACGTTGTTCTGTCCGGGTACAACCAAATGCAGGTCGGTTGACAGAGGTGGTCATAATATCAGGGTAGTGTCAACAAGGTAGTACTAGGTCCGGTTGATATAATGGCTAAATTCCGGTGGGATCACCCAATCGTTGGCAATGCTCAAGTATTCCAGCCTGCAAGAGCTTTACTATGTAGAAGACTTGCCGTATTCAAGGTATTTGGGCCATGACCGATATGATTTTGTGACACAAGTATTGCCAAGCTAGTTTGGGTCCCAGTCAGAACAATGCTCAATTAAATACTGGCAAGGCCATCCAGATGTTGGCAAAAGCACAAAAATTCCAGCCTATCTGAGCCATATTGTATTGATGACTTGCCCTATTTGAGAGACTTTTTTTACGATATCTTGACAGACTATGCAAATCGTACGTGACCAAAGTGAGCTAACAGCTACCCTGATTCCGATGTGAAGAACAAAGTACTGTCATAATGGTGATCGAGGTCAAAGTCACCTAGTGACAATTGCGGCTACAGTGACATGATGATAATTGCGCGATTATTGTCATGATGACATTTACGCGATCACTGTCATGATGGCAATTGCTGACCCAAAAGTCCGACTGCTCCGGTATGCTTTCGCGCCTGGGTTGAGAAGTCCACCTCATAGTGATACCGCTAGCTGCCGCGATCGAATCCCGCAAAATCAGACTCTGGCACGTAGCATAGCAGCTCGTGAGCTGTAGACTGCTTATCGAGTTCGAGCCGGTGCTATCGTGTCTCACTCCTCATTCAGTGCTAAGCACTTTTCAGGCTTGCGAGCAGAGATGCGGTCGACGTCGACTTTTGTAAGGAGCTAGAATGTAATGGAAGTCAGCCCCGATCCAAACCGACTGACTCAAGTTCAATGATCGCGTGGGACACAGCAGCGGCATCTGTTGATATCCAGATCTTGCTAACGGCTATCGCGTGCTGGACCAACGGTTGTAAAGACGTGGTGGACTGGAAAAAGAGAGTCTGGGTAGATCACTGAGCAACCCAATGACGATCGACACAAGGAGAACTCGAAGTCTCGTGCAGAGATCACTGAGCCATTTGAAAGGTGAAACGTGTGAAGGAAATGGCAGCACAGTCGTTCAGCGTGCTTTCGGGACTGCTCACGCGAGTTCTTTCTGACTGCACACCGTTTGACATCGAACAAAGCTGGCTAGATCGACAAGACCCTCTAGCTTCGAAAAGTTCATCGTTTCCCCAAAGCTGAGTGGAAAGCTTGTCACATCGTTGCTATTGAGAGAATGCTCATCATCGACATAGGTATATCTGTTTGATGAACGGGGTTTGAGTGTGTCCATGCCAGTCGTCCGAGCAGTAAGAAAGCTTCACACAAAGATCGCAGCGTTGAGGCAGTGTGGAATCACCAAAGAGTCGGTGAAAAAGATGAAAAGTCGTCCGCTGATCGGGCGGTAGCCTGAATTATCTTCCTTGTTGCGGAAATCGCTTGCCCCATGCAGGCAACCGGCACCCCTAGGGGAATGAGGACGGTTGAAAAAGCTGGAGATCTGTACATCATTAACTATGGCCTCCCGGGAAGGTCTACACGATTGGATTTGCCGTCCAGGTCTAGGCCATGCTATACTCGCCGCGACAGCACGGATATTCTTCCTTCGACGCTTGTTGGATCCCACGTTAATCCGATCCGACCATGTGCTCAGAGCCTCATACGCGTTCGTCTCACCAAAGGACAGATCGGCGGGAGAAGGGATTGACGATAACCAAGGAGACGCCAGAGAAAGCCCAAAACGCATAAGAACACGACCGCGAGCAGCACGATTCATAGCCTTAGAGTTAGGCTGAAAGCTTCATCCACACCATGAGCTGTTAGGGGTTCACTCAGGGCACCCATTCCTTGATTTATGGGAATATCTTACAGGCTGGGCTGGAACCATCAATGGTTGTTGAAATGAGATACCAGCGCTTTACGGGAACAGACAGTAGCAACATCATCCACACATGACTTGGCTGATTCCTCTCGAGATCGCCAGCTACCGCTTCTCGGAAGGTATGGATCCGACTACGCTGACAGTTGGGCGCACCCTTGGTCGTTCGACTTGGATCCCCTTCATCGACGATTCCAGGCGTCAAAGGTAGTCACAAACGCAGATGCAACAGATTGAGTGTCAATGACCTCTCGTCATCCAGGCGGAGGAGATCGCTCCGTATGCTTCGGGCTTTCTGCTGATGAGCTGCTCCACAGCTATATCTAGCCATCCATTTCAACTTGTCCTCGCTCACAGCGGTCACTCCTAGGATTATGTTTCGTTCTATATGGGCCTCTTGAAAGACAAATTGGGCGGGTATGTGTAATTGGGATCCCGGCGGAAGAGGAAGTGGCGAGCCTATGGCTGACTTTTTTCGTACTGAACACCCTGATTGATGGTCCGCGGGTCCGATTTTCACATTCGACCTGTTTCGCGAGGACTTGGCACTTTCCCGCGATCGTCATCATAAAGTTCCATCCCGCCAGGTTGAAGCGCGTCGCTGGGTTGACTGTGCCCTCAGAGACTTGTCAGGCTTTGTCGCTATTATGTCAGTACGTGGTGTGGTCGATCTCAGCTCATCCTCCTGCTATTGTTCTCTTATTCTTTTCAAGCTGTTGCAATGAACGGATTGTATGCTCTTCGAGTGGACTCACGTCGAATGGGTCCTGACAGCCTGAATGACTGCTGCAGTCCAATGTACAAAATAGTGCATTTGTGTTCCAAGACACGTCCTCAATGCGGTAGCTGATATTGCAGTGATATTCGAGAACAGACAATAGGCTCACCGTGACCAAAACCAAAGAGATATCCTAAAATTCTGCCTGCTGTACTTGTGGTAGAGGAACCATAGCTGTGCCGTCTGTCGTGACAGGATAATGGGGAATATGTCGACTATTCACACTGAATCTGGCAAATAACAAGGTCTTGAAAGCAAAGGAAATCTACCTTACGCTTCTGGATCAACCCAAAGCTTTGACTTGGATGTGAAGATGAGCTATATTAGGCAGAGTTTCATATTCAGTGGTCTGCATCTCTTCTACCTCTCCATTGTACTATTGTTCGGATCGAGAGAGTCCCACTGTTTGCTGCCTGTACACAGTTTTTTTGGCAGCCTGTTTATCTGGAGGCCTCGCAGATATAATTTGTCTTTGCATGTCTGCCCGGGTTATGTCATAACACCTCAGTGCGACCCACGCATATCGACAGTGCATCAAACGACAGGTGATGAGCGTCCCTGTATTTTATGGTGGCGCTCAGCCCATTTCAAGCAAAATGAGTCGCCCGTCATGACACAAAGAAAGAAATATCTGTGACTCGATACATAGCGCCCTCCTTCTATGAGACGGGGACGGAAAGTTCGCCTACCTGATCACACTCCGGGTCCTGAATCAGCTTGCAATGTGGAAGTCAGGAGACGACGGAACACCACTTACCGATCGTTCATGTCACCAAATATGGACAAGATACACGTGTTCAGTCTGTCCTTGCGACTAGTTGGTATGTTGTGTCTACTGCCCGGGCCTCATAGACCGCACGACAGGGAGTTACATTTTACGGATGTGGAACGCTCATGTTGTTCTCGATATGGTATAAAAGTGTCATGGTCGATAAATCGGTCCCCGCTATGCCTGAGCAGCATTCCAGAAACACCTATGTAAAACTAGTCTCATAGGTCTTCCCCGGAAAAAGAGAATTGTGTGAGCTTTACTGCTTCTCAGCTGACTCGCTGGGAATGAGGGCCCTGTAGATCAAGGATACAGCCATCAGGTCGGTGGGAAGGGCAAAGCACTACGTCTAAGCGATCGGAACGATCAGATACTCCCCTTGTCACTGAGCTACTGAACCCGCGATAAACAGTGGGTACCATTGGGTATTTATACGTGCCGATGACCATACAGGACGTGCGGTCGGGGACTGTATGAAATAAAGCGGAGTCAAAGATAGACGTATCAGAGAACGCATCACAACAACGATCTCCCCAGCATTTTCCACCCTGGATCGGCGGTCATGCTGGTACGATCCCTGAGAATCACTGCTCATCCCTTCTCTACAATGCTCATTTCACTTGCCCCACCCATGTTCGAGCTTTTGCTCCTTGATCTCACAAATCTGGAGGCTGGTCCGACGGTGCTTGCAAAGTCGAATAGGCGCTTGGCGGTCTCACGATTTCCTCTTGTAAGTCGTCAATTTCGACCGAAGTGAAGGGGGAAGTTCCCAGGCAAATCGAGAGATGTATTCATCAAGGCGAGTTGTTGGTTATCATCAAGACAGCATATCCCCTTTCTCATCATAGTCATGGACACATCGGTGATTTAGAGATCAGGCAAAACAATGAAGGGACGGGGAACCCGCAAAACTCCCTAGCACACCAAAAGGGTTACAACTGCCAATGCTTGTCATTGCCAGTGTCAGAGACCCACCGTCTCTGGAGAACCAAAAGCCTTCTGGGATTGTAGCGAACAGATGGGTCCGTTCTCAATAAGAGTTGACTACAATATTCAATTTTCAAAGAGGATCTATCAATACAAGACTACTTATATACTGTCGTGACCGGTGATGTGTGGACTCTGACTAGGTAGTGAGGAGCTATACTCCAGAAAGCAAGAGATACATCTGTGAGGATGGTCCTATGGCCATCCGACTCTATATATGTATGTGCTGGACTCAGGGTCGAGCATTAAGGGCTTAAATGACGGGGTCGTGACATATACCTATGTACGGGGATCCTCACTTAGGCTTTGCGAGGATCGATTGCCAAACATGACAGCCAGCAGTGCTACGAGCAATCACAACTTTCTTGTCAATAGTCGGCCAAGAAAGACCATTTTGCCTGACAGCGGCTCGAAGCAATTCTCAATACCAGGAAATTCTGTCAACTTCGCCCGAGCCTCAAAGCCGATGTTCTGGGATGCGTCACGGCTCCGAGCTCATGTGCGACCTCCCATCGCTACACCGAATGAGTTCTCAACATGATCCCGTGTTAATACAGACCCATTCGACACGCTGTCCCAGCATCAAGAGACGAATGCGTCGGCTCTGCAGTTCTAATCAGCTCTCTGAATGATCAAGAGAATGATGAAAGAGAACTGCAGGGGTTACAATCAATTAACTATATAGGGTTGCACCGCAAGGTGAAACACGGGGTGAAGCGTATTATACATCTCCGTCTTCAAGTGCATGAAGGGAAGAAACGGTGCGGCATCCCAAGCCGCCAACCGCTCCGCCGTCAAAGAGACGGAATATAACAGAGATTCTCATACACACGTGACTCCGTTCATAGAGACCAATGTTCAACGGCAAGAAATAAGAGGAGCCAGCAAAGGCGCTCTCTGTCTCAAACTCTCAGATGAACCGCTTTCGACTCGACCTATTGATCACAAACAAACTTTGTATCCTCCTTGATGTATGCTTTCATGTAATGCTTTTCAGAGCAAAAGGTGCATACCGTCTTGCTTCTGCGGCTCTTAGGAAGACTCTCCTTGTATCAGTCAAGATTAAGGCCTGGTTCCTTGCCAGTGAACTTGCTTGATGTGACGACTGTAACGGTTGAGCAGCATTATCATCAGTGTCCTCTCGTGACGTACGAAAATCCAGTTGTACCAACAACTGCCAGGACCCTCCACCATTTTCCTACAAGATTGCAAGATATGGAAACCCCCCTTCACTGAGCCCCTTGTCGAGGAAGTCATTGTGAATTCTAGGCTGTCATAAATGAGCTGACGGTCAATCCTCTCAGCGATACCTAGTTGGTGTACTATATCGCTCCACACTGACTATTCATGATTACTACAATGAGTGTAATCTTTTTGGTTGTTCATAGTAGAGCCCTGAACCATCTCTGCTCAAAGAGTAGTCTAAACAGCAAGCAATATGCCTTCAAGATGACGATTGGGGCTCAAAGATATGCTGCTTGCTACGGTGAGCCGCGCAAATCAGCACAAAGGCATAGGGGCAAGCTAGCTTGATTTTGAGGTGTGTCTAGGTAGATTTTCGACACTGATTGACTGCTGTGAGGACTGCTCTCGGATCCGCATAGCTGGATGAGACAGCAAAGCTGCGGTCCGCGATTTCTCGACGAGGTTTCTGATTACGAGTACGGCTAAACATGATCGGGCCAAAATCACACCATACTCCTGAGCATGTCAGTTAAAATCGCCATGGCGCCCCCAGACCGATGTGAATTCGACATTTGGCAAGCTTTCTAATCAATCAGTGATATAGGTGCCCTGCATCTCTTAATGTGTAGAGCCGAACACAGGCGGAGGTGACTCTCGTTAGCTGTTTACCTTCGGCAGCAAGCTGGCTAATGGCGACAATGCAGATATGCCAATCCTCTTGACGTTTTGTCATAGAAGCCGATACCACTCCTTCAGCTATGGATCGCTTGTCCAAGTGCTAAAGAAAACCAGGTGTGTTAACACATCTTGCAAAGAGATTCCACCACCTGCTACCAAAAGGAACAAGCTCTGCTGGGTAGTCGTGTCCACATATCATGTTCTCTTTGCTCACATTCTCGATTATCGACGATATGGTGGGGACACACGATCGAAGCACAGAAAAGCAAAAGCATAAGAGGTCCGCAATCTCGATCGGCAAGTCCAATGGCAGAGGGAGACTGGAGTTGCTTCAACAGGCAAGTCTTGTGTTTGGAAGGACCGGTGCTATGACATGGGCATTGGGAACATGACCGAGGAATCAGGTATCTACCAAAATAAAGGCGCCTAGAGGACCATCTCAGCCGTCGAACGGATTCCAGGCCCCTGATCATTGTCGTGACACGCCAGACTGCCTCCGCCCAAAAGCTGAAGGCTTCGGCGTAATTCCGATGTTGCATTCGAACTCGAGGAACTGCCTGAGGCACACAATGAGATCCCACAATGCTAGTCCAGATTATCGGCGGGCTCCAAGGATGATGATCTCATCCCATCGCTTCGAGTGCCCCACTAGCGAATCGATCATCTGTCTGCGCCTTGAAGGCGACAGATCGTTTGGTGCAATGTGAGACGTTCAGACCACGATCAATGACTCACAGTCACCTTTCGACCGTAACCAGAGCTCTCGTTAGAGACTCCTAGAGCCAAAACATTGAGAACTTGCAAACTCATGAAGCCTGTGTGAATCATTGGTGGACGTCAAAGCAACTCTAGACTTTGGGGTGCACATTGGAGCGCGTACCGGATGAGAGCCTTCAAAACGCCGGAGCGTGGAGATGGATGGACTACCTGATCCCACCGTCTGGGAAGATGATAGCATTCACTACAAGTCGAGTGACCCGATCCACGGCGTGTCACGCGTAGAAATCGACACTTCAGCATCTATCAGTGCCAACCTCTGCCCCACACCAGTTAAATCGATTCTTTGAGGTTTCGACTCACACGTTGCCCTCAGGTAACAAGTCGTTCAGTGTCAAGCCTGTTCTGACTGCATCGGCACATATCGACGACTGATCACGCATACCTCTTGTCCCCTTGTAGGCTCATTCAGAAACCTTCGACGCATCACAATATATATAGAGGTTTGACCACGCTACGCGTACCAAGTGATCTTGTGTAAAGTATCACTACGTCTGCTTGTTCAAACGTAGTGCTGAGGAGGGACTGATGACAATGCCGATGCCCCCTAGGCTGACGTGTCCGCCCCGTATGTCATTATAGTATGCGTACTGTTGACGGGACAAGCACAACAGAAACGGAGGTTTCACATCATGGGTGAGAGTGACCGAAGTGGACAGAAGAGCCGTATGTGAGGAGTCGCAATAATTTGGGGGCGGTCGCCTAGCCCTGTGAATTGAATACAGGCGCTCTTCACGATCCACGATCGACGATCTACATGTGCGTTGAATTGGATTTCAAAGCCTGTGAGGGAGAGCTCTTGGTGTGGACGATGTCCCGTAAGGCGCTGGTCTCGTCGAAGCAAGTTTCGAAGCTCTGTCGTCCGGTGGACCAGTCCACCCTCACTGCCGTTGCGATACGCCCTATACTGCGCCAGATTATTCCCACTCCCTATATCTCAGCTTTCGAAGATACTGTCAGTTGACTTAACTCTCGTGGAGACCGTTTATTACTCCTTGATACCCAGTCGTTACTTGAACAAGCTAGGTGGGAACTCATTGAGGCGGGGTGCTGACGACTTTTATAGTAGTGGACTGCTTTGACATTGCCTTCCTGGGTCTGGTCAAAGCAGCTATCTGAGAGGCCACGGTCAAGCTTGTGATACGCCAGCTCCCGTCACCTGCCCAACAACGCCGCGTGCAAGTCCAGGATCACGCACGTATAGCTCGATCCCGGAGGAAACTATCCCCTAGGGGCCCTAATAGCTGGTCGAGAAGACCCAAGTAGTACTAAGATTGGCGCTCATCATGAAAATGGGCAGGCAGTGTTTGTGATAATGACGCACAATGATTTGGATCCTCGAGCCTCTTATATGCGAGGGATGTATTTTTGTCGCATTTTCTTGCAATAGGCGTGCTGCGCTCCATGCGGCGTGATACATGAATACATGGCGAACTGTGTTCCTCTCATGTCTACCAGCTTTCCATCCAAGCCCGCATCATATACTCGCTTGCTGTTCATAAGCAATTGGTATGCAGATATGAGAAGCGAATTGTCACGAAATCATATCGGTCATAGGCCAAATACCACAAATACAATAAATAACCTACAACCTAAGACCCTTGTCGCATAAAGGTATTCAAGTTTTGCGGCGATCGCCAACAACGGAATAAAATTGTCAGGATTTAACTGCTCCTTCAATCAACTTGTACTACCTAGCATCACTTTGCCAACATAGCCCTAAGCACTATACCGCCCCTGTCAAACTACCCGCTATTGATTATACCCGCACGGGATCTTGTTCTACTCAAAGATTTCACCTTATCATCCAATCACTACAAACGGGAAGCTCCCCGCAAAGGGATTGCGGGATTGCGGGATCACGGGACAACTACCCGTCGCCAAGTTTAGCCTCATTTCAAGTACCTCACCAAAGTTATCCAATCTTAGGTGCAATCTCGCAGACATATAAGGCATGCAAAAGGATCGGATAGTCCTCAGCGATCTTTGATTAAGTCTTCATACCCATAGTCTTCCGTAGTTATGTGAGATTCACTTAAAGTCGATGTGATAGATACATAGAAAGATGAAGTACAAGAGAGAGATG